>JAAGKR010000259.1:2791-112791 GCA_011419295.1 Clarias macrocephalus
CATATACACACACACACACACACACACACACACACACTATTAGATATGGATTTCGCTTAATAATAATAATAATGCGAGTGGACAGAGAAGCTGATGCAGATGAGGGATTAGTATAATTATTCTAATCAGTAATGAGACGTCTAATTTGAGGCTTCATCTTAATTGCATGCTCTAAATACAATATTTCGCCCTCGAACTAATCGCCGCTCGATTTGACCCCTAATTAACGACGGTACTTTCCAAGTGTGTTGTTTCATTTACTTTAATTTAATATTTTTTTATGTGTATTGAAAAGGAAATTGAATGTGTTGTCAGCAGTTTAATAAGCCTTTTAACTTTTATCTCATTATAAAAACGCCATTGTCAAACTGTTCTTATTCATCTCTCTCCCTCTTTGTCTTTCTCTCTCACATGCACGCACACACACACACACACACACTTTCTCAATCTCTCTCTGACTCTCTTCCTGTCTCTCATACAGTCTTATCCCTCCTCTCTCATGCACATTCTCTCTCTCTCTCTCTGTCTGTCTTTCACCTTCACTCTCTCTCTCCATAACAGTTTCTATACCAGGGTAAAAACTGTACAGATTTCTTCTATATCAGATTTCTTTTGATTTCTCATTTACAGTATGTTGAAAAATCTCTTAGTAACACCTGCACTAATATCCCAACTCTACAGATTCAGCCAAAAATAGTAAGTTGTATATTATATCAATATAATATAAATAATATATTATTCTTGTAATATTATCATATCTATCAATATATAACATACTGTATAGTGCACAAATGTCTTTTTTTTTTCTTTCCCTGAAGTGTTTATATGTATTTTTGGCTGACTCTGTATTTACATCTGTTTATCCACTTTTATTTCTTTCACTCTGTAACACACACAAACAGAATACAGGGAAATGTTTTGGTCAGCCATAAAAAAAAACACTTCTGATGATCTATGTACAGTACAGTATATACAGTACAGTACTTCGCAAAAGTCTTAGGCTTAGTGTGTGTGTGTGTTTTTTTTTTTTAGTACAAACTTTGTTCTACACGTTTATTTTATGACTTTGTTATTAAGTCAGTAGGAAAAAAATCTGTACTCCAGCAAAAAAATTAAAAAATATTATAATCTTACAAGAAAATATCTGTAGGCCAGCATATTATGTAAAAGACAACTTTCAGACAAAAAAATAATAATAAAGCTCCTAGGTTTTGCATGCAAGAAAAAATAAGCAGGTGCAATAAAAAACAGATGGGTGATGCAGAATGTTCAGTAAAACTGAATAAAATGACATAATTTGTTTAGTTAATTATTGTTTAATGTTTATATATAAATATATTTATTTATTTATGATATGCTGTTAAAATGTTTTTTTTTTTTTGTTCGTTTTTTAGAATCTGCGGACATGAAGTTTAATTTGATTGGTGTACCTCAAGAATTAACAAGAACAAGAACAAGAAAAACAAGGCACAATGATTAGGTCTCACTGTATTATTATCTATCTGACCCTTCAGTTATACACTTGTCCACTGGTGTTTAAAGGGTTTCCTTCACACGCTACAATGGTGACCAGCCATTTTATCCATCATTTGTGTCAAAATCTTATTCATCTTTCAGAATTCAGGTGACAGAACCATTAGATCGTTTCGAAAGTATCCATTTCTCATCGTGCATGAAAGCTGTGTTCTCGTTCACCTCTGTGTACCTTTTCTTTTTTCTTTTTTTTTTTTTTTTTGTCGAAAATAGATTCCAGGCTTCACAAATACAGTTAGCTGTGCAATTTCTCCATGACTGATTTTGGAGAAGCAGCATTTCACTTCTCGCGGTAAATGTGCTGATGAGCATCATTAAATGAGTGCTGTGTCCATACATTTAGAAGCAACACAATAGCCAATTTCATCTACCAATGTCATTTCACTCTCCACTGCCCATGAGTCAATTTCATTCTTTGGAACAATTACTCTAAACCCTGCTTTCCCCACCCCTCCACCCTTTCAGCTCTCCATCCTTCACCCTGCACCAATCTCTCTCTCTCTCTCTCTCTCTCTCTCTCTCTCTCTCTCTCTCTCTCCTCTATCTCATTGTCACTCATTCCAACTCTCAGACAGAGATCAGATCAGATCATGCTTTCTCTTAGGCAGGCTACTGTATTTTCTTCATTTCTTTCAGTATTGTCTGTATAACATTCCTTTACCATGACATGTCATGGATGACTAACCAGAGCTCTGAGAGCCAGTGGGAAAATGTTTCTTCTTTTACCCCTCAGCAAATTAATAACACATGACCATGAAGCTCAGACAATGGAAATGTTTCAGGGAATATCTAAAGTAGAAAGTACTTAAGAATTAATCCTTGTATTATTACTCGTTTGCAAACACACACTTTTTTTTTTTTTTTTTTTACCGTACATTTTCATTTTGGCCTTTCAGTTATTACTCATCACAAATCTCAAGGATTGTGTTTTCAGTAACTCATTATGTTTCTCTTATCTACTATAATACATAATAAAAATATTTAAAAAAAAACAGGAACTTGGACCATAGTTGTAACATGAACAATGGGTTTATTCTAATGTGCTTTTTCTAATACATTATTGTTTCTATAGCAACAGCTCATATAAAGAGACTTGATGGCAAACATTCTACATCTAAGATTAAATCTAAGATGATATTATAAGAATTAAATAGAAAGAACCATATTTTTGAGCAAAGTAAAAAGAAAAACATTTATGGAAAGATTTTGTAACAATTTTATAAAAACAGACTATTATGTTTTCTGGTTTCTTAGTAATATGACAAGCTATCGACTTGTGATGCTGATGATACCTTATATTCGTTATAACAAAAGCGAGAAAGGGATGACATGCCGACATGACATGCTGTTCATTAATAAAATTTAAACATCATAATCTTTGACAAATCCCTGGGATACAAGCAAAATGACACACTTGGGATCATGCTGTCTCACACTGTCCTGACATGTATCATATATTTATATAGCAGCATAGTCCAGTCATTTCTTGCTCCTACATAAGCAATGTTAATAAATCAAAATAATAAATAAGCAGATGCTGATTCATGAAAATATATATATATTATATTTTGTTCAACTGCTTTCAGCTTTGATTGCTACACACAATGTGGTGGCCAGTTCATGTGTGAAAATGATTCCTCGTGCTCCCAGAACCACTCTTTCACAATTTGATTCCTGGAATATGCTTGTATCATCAGGAAATAAAAGATAAATCACAGATGTGAACATAGTACCGCTTCACTCTTTATTATACAACTGTAAAACAAATGATTCCTATTCTCAGCATAAACTGCCTTGGATTCCATTTTGAGCCTGGTTCCTCATAAGGTTTCTTCCTCATGTCCTCTGGCTTGTTCAGTAGGGATGAATCGAAATCTATACCGATATCCAGATATCTGTGAAGATGCTTTGTGACTATGTCCATTGCTTAAAGCAATATATTAACAAAATTGTAAATTCAAATGAATTGAATAACTGAAACCCCATCACTGGAGGATATTTTTATTTTCCTGTTGCTTTACTTTATATTTTTATAGATACACACATTACTTTACCTGCCAGCAAAGCATTATTTAAGATGAACATAACACACACAATATAGCCAACACTGAGCAATCAGTATCCAAGGTTTTAAAAGACAAAATCAGACTTTAAAAAATGAAATAACTTTTAGATGTATATGTATATGTAAATGAAGTAACTTACACTTTCATGTTATGAAATAAATATGTAGTACAGATATACTGTACTCACTGGTTTTGCAGGGTATAAGCATGTTTTCCTATAACATTTATAAGACTGATGATTTAAAAACTAAAAATATGAATTCAAACAAACAAACTGTCCTTAGCCACCACCTAATTTTTTTTTTTTTTTTTTTTTTACTGTGACTGGCTGCAAAGTGCCAAAACATGCAATAAAAAATCAGTTTGTTTGTTTGTTTTATGTACCAACCTCAGCAGCGACCTCATTTCCCCTCTCGTCTGTTTCAACCACTCAGCATTCAGCATCACCAGGATACAGGATACCAGGATACGGCCTGATCATATCATCTGTCATCATTTGGTTCATGCCATGAGTTAAATAATTATTAATGTTTGAATGATTGATAGGTCACTGTGTGGCTTAAACAAAAAACATTCCTGTAAAACTGGGACAGAGACAGGACTGAAAATAAGAGCAAAAAGGTTCTGCAGGAAACCCAGAGAACTATTCCTCAAGACTAAGTTAATAAATGCAAGAAAGTCTGTTTCTTTAGATGGAAAATATAGAGAGGGTGGGGACGGGAGGGGGGGGAGTCAAGACTTTTGCACAGTACTGTAGGTGATGTGGTTGAAGTTTGTTGAATTTTAATAAAGTCACATTAAAAGCTCCAGTCACGACTCCCTGACCTTAGCATTAGCCTTAGTAATTTTTTTCATCTTAAGTTGTATGAATTTTCACTTTGCCAACAAATCTTTTTTATTCCAGTTAAAATGTTTACTTTTTGCTTTTGAAAACTTAATTTCAAAATAAAAAATCCTTATTAAAATGTGTGTGTGGATATTTAAATTTCACTCCGTTTTTAGTGTTGCTGAATCCATCCTGACCTCAGGTTACTATGAGCCTATGAGGCATTTCTCATGTTAAAGTATATCTTTTTCTACATGGGTTTTCTTTCTGGATCTCTGGATTCAGTCCAATTGTCCAGAAACATGCAGGTGGATTGGTAATGATGAATCGTCCCTGGGTCTGTGACTATGTGATGTGCATGGTGCCATGTAGTGAGCTGCTCATCCAGGATGAATTCTCTCACCATGTTCTTAGACAGGTTCCGGATCAGAACCATGATTCTGACCAGGATAAAGTAATTACTGCACATGAATGAATGAATGAATGAGCCACTTTTATGTACTTTCAATTGTGTAATGACAACATTCATAATTAATTTAAGCATTTGTTTGTGCTTTTGGCTGCTCTTGAGGGAGAAGCCGAATCTGCATGCATGGGATATTCCTAATATTAATAACGAACAAACAAACTCACCACATTATAAATGTTTCTTATTAGAAACACAAGAAAGATTTACTGTAATATTGATCAGTCACTTGACTAAATATTTGCTGGAAACCCGTGGCCAGTAAACATCACATAGAAGCCGGTCAGGGAAGTCATTTACTAAATCTCTGAGCACACTTACATAATACATAACTCTTATATCCATTAGTGAAGCAGTTTATCTGCTCAGGTCAAGCTAAAGCAGTAACAGAAAATAAGACCATTCATCATTTTAGGCTTATGACACTAACCTCAGATTGTTTGTGCATTTCATTTCGCATCCATTTGTGGCTCAATATGTTTCATTACTCACTAAAAACAATCCCTATTATTATACATTGTGTTGCCAGCACAATATTTCTATTCGCAGTGCCAGATAGCAATACAAATAGATGAAGTGCACCAACATGACATGTTCTGTTCTTCAATTACTTTGCTGGCCCAAACCACGTGAGTTAAAAGCCAACAAACCATAACTTTTCCTGACGTTTTCTTCCCCTCTGGTGACCGTTGATGGATTTTCCCTGACAAAGCATTCATTATCTCACAGAACAGAGAGCGATAAATTCTCTCCCCCCTTCTTCTCCCTTCTTTCTCTCTTACTCTTTCTTTATTACTTGTTCACTTTTGTAAAAAAAATATATATATAAAATAAATAAATAAATAAATAAATAAATAATCTTAATGAACATGACAGTCCAAGCTTCAAAGCTGGACGTTTTTTTTTTTTTTTTTTTTTTAATGACGTACATGTTATACATTCTAAATATTGTAATTATTTTCCTGCTTATATACAGAGAGTAATTGAAGTCAGGTACGCGCATAGTTTATCTAGGTCAGGGCATGGAGACATGTCTGTCTGAATAGAAAAAAAAAATCTGGATTCTGTTAGTTTCAATTTCATCTGACGTGAATTATGTGTGCGGTGATGTCAGGAAGCAGCTCCATCTTACTTTTAAATGAACCGAGAGGTGACTGGCTCAGTTTAAATCAGAATAAATGAAATTTCCAGCGCTGTAATACCTGTCAGCTTCGGGTGAAGCCTGCATGGTTAGTATATTGACAGAATTTAATTTGAAGTAGCATATCACTGCAATCAAATAGCAGGAGTGATGCTTGTTTAGGGGTATAATGTGTCGACGCCTGGATCTTGTTGTTGCTCAAACATACACATATGGGATAATATACAGCATAAAATGTTTATACATACAGTACAGTACATACAGTATACACAGAAACGTGTATTAGATATAGACATAACTTTATTAATTTAGTTTTTTTGGTGTTGTTGTGGCGGCACGGTGGTGTAGTGGTTAGCACTGTCGCCTTGCACCGCCAGAGTCCGGGGTTCGATCCCTGGCCAGGCTCGATTCCCGTCTCTGTGTGCATGGAGTTTGCATGTTCTCGCTGTGCTTGGTGGGTTTCCTCCGGGGACTCCGATTTCCTCCCACAGTCCAAAGACATGTAGGTTAGGCTAATTGGCATTCCCAAATTGCCCGTAGTGTGTGAATGAGTGAGTGTGTATATGTGTGTGTCTGTGCCCTGCGATGGATTGGCACCCTGTCCAGGGTGTACCCTGCCATGTGCCCTAAGTCTCCTGGGATAGGCTCTAGGCCCCCGTGACCCTGAATACAGGATTAAGCAGTATATAGATGATGAGAGTGAGTGAGTGAGTAGTGTTGTTGTGTAAATTATTGCTATGGTGAAGCTGAAAGATGTTTAAAATTTACGGAAGAAGCATTTAGTGTCAATGTTTTTTTTTTTTTTTATTCAACACTGAGTAATATTTCCACCGTTGGCGAGTTTTCAGAATAATGCAGTTTGAGCTTTATAAGTTTCTCTGCATTAAGATCAACTGTGTTTTTGGTTTGTTTGTTTGTTTGTTTGTTTGTTTGTTTGTTTGTTTTTGTTTGTCTTAAGAAAAAATAAAGCAAATTGATTAAATGATTAGGTGTAACTGCTATGATGTACAGTAACAAAAGCTAATGTCTTGAGGATGATTCGCTCTATTAACTCTAACTATGAACAGTTAAATTCACGATACTGTAATAGCTGGTATTACAATCACTGTAGCATCAGTGGAATAACAAACCATCAGTTGAATAACAGTCCATCTATTTACACTACCGCTCTAAAGTTTGGGATCACTTTCTAACTCCACTTTCTACACGATGCTGAAAACATCCAAATATCCAATATTCTTTGAACAGTCGATATTGAGATGTATATCTGCTACTCATGATCTGTAAAGCTTCATAATGGCTCTAATCTGTGGTGCTGGTTGTTAATTGGTGATTTCTGAGGCTGGTAACTCTAAATGAACTTCTTCTCTGTACCAGAGGTACGTTTTGGTCTTGCTTTCCTGGGAAGGTCATCATGAGAGACAGTTTCATCATGGTGCTTGATGGATTTTTCAAATGCGCTTGACTATATTGTTCTTGCAAGAACTGCTCAGCCATGTTAACCATGTTGTTGTCATTTTAAAACATAACACCGGCGTGTGGGATTTGGTGGTTTTGTGGTAAAGGTCTAGCTCTGGGATGTGAAGGTTGCTGTTTTGAATCCAGCTTGTCCTTGCACATGCAATTATCAAAATTATGTTGACCTTCTCTCTTGCCCAAGTGAAGACATCGCTCTGCCTTCTTGCCCGCTAAGGATGCCATTCCTTCTTGGCTTGGAATGTAGCTTCTGCTCCTCATTTGTTTGTCCATGTTGCTCATCCTCTGCCCCTCGCTCCTCCCTCTGGCCATGCTGTGGTCATCATTTCCCTTCTGACCATGCCATGGATGCCCCACCCCTCTCGAGTATCTCTCCAGGGACGTTGCTCTACCCTGTGAGCTAGGTCTTCAGCAGCTGCCCGGATTTCCCAAGATAAATGTCAGGAGCTGTCTCTAGGATCGGATTTTAGACCTATACCAACTTTAGACACTAGATAGAGACATTCTGCCGTTTTTCTTTTCTTTTTTCCATAGCTTGTTAACCAGGGTTATTGAAACTGTTTCTCATTAGCTAGACAGTTGTTCACTTCCATTTTTATTCTCGAATGGTTCTTGGATCTTTGTTTGCAGCTGCCACCCCACCTGGTTTACGTCCGGCAACACCTTCCACACCCTTCTATCCGTTGCTGAATCATCCGTGCTCATATCCTAGAGCCCTGGCCAGGGTTCAAACCAGAAACCTCTAAACCCAGAGGTGATGCTCATCCGCCTGAGTCATGGGTTCTCCCTCTGTTTTATAGAGCTTTTCACCTTCATAGAGAGAGCCCTGACTTATAGTTAAACTAAAACATGCAGACTTGAAATAGGGACATCCATGCTGAGATACTAACCACCACATCACTGCAAGACAGATCAAGGAAGGTGCTTATTGGACTTTTGTCTTAATAATTCAAAACAAGGCAATAGAGTGTTTAGGACGGGAAGTACAACAACTCAAGGGTCATTCTATCCTAGAGCCCTGGCTGGGGTTCAACCCAGAGGTGATTCTTATCCGCATGAGCGACATGATCTCACAAGGGCGTTCTGTTTAATAGAGCTTTTCACCTTCACATACAGTTCCCTGAATTATAAAGTAACTTAACTGGAACATGCAGACTTCTTGAGCACGGGAATGTTGCACACCAGAAAGTTTGACGCTTACCACTTCATCACTGGAGGCCAGATCAGTCCAGCTACTTATTAGACTTTTGTCATCAAAGTCTTAAGTAGATAAAGTGCAATAAAAGGTTCCCCCTATCCTGGGGTTCGAACCAGCAATCGCCACATTCAGAGGTGAAATCCATCAACATGACCCACAGGACTTTGTGAGTGTCCCTTGGTTTATAGGGATTTTCACATACATGCATGTGTCCCTGATTTACAGCTAAAGTAAAACACACAAACTTGAACCAAGGATGTCATAAACCAGACACTGACACTGACCATTACACCACTGAGGGCTGGTCCAGGATTGTCCTAATAAATGGCTTATGCAAGCTTTTCGTAGAAGAAGAGTGGGTTGAGGTTTAGCACGTCATTTCCTTGTATAGTTTCTCAGTAATAAAAAGTGACGCCTGAGTTGAAATGCACATCAAAGCTGAAAAACCCTTATACCACTATAGGCCAGAGCTGGTCTACTGTTTATTGGACTTTTGCTATAATAAACAACTCATTCCAGGTACAATAAAGTGTTAAGGAGAATACATGTAACTCAAGGTTAATCCTATCCAGTCATTATTGAGGTTTGAACTGGCAAACTGTGACCTTAACCACTGCACTATTGTCAAGCTAGTTAGTAGTGGATGAGGAACAGGTTGAGATTCAGTATTGGCAACAGGTCTGAGTGTATGGAATGTGCATGTTCTACCTGTGCTTGGTGGCGTTCCTCTGGTATTCCTTGGGGTTTCCCATAGTGTGTGAATGAGTGTGTGTTTGTGAGTATGCTCTGCAATGGGTTATGTCCTAAATTCCCTGGGATAGGCTCAAGCTCTGGTATATCATATACCAGAAACCATGACACTAACCTCTACACCACTGGCCAGATGATGCCATGTTAAATAGAAGAGGCATAACTCAAGATTCATGCTCTCCAGGAGTTCTGACTGGGGTTAAAACAAGCAGCCTCTCAACACAGAGCTTTATACATCTTTTTTTTTTCCTTCACATCTAGAACCCTTAACTACACTTCAAGTGAAAACGTGCTGTACCTTGTACATCACTCAGATTCCTCTCCTGGGAGGGAACAAGCAACATCTCCAATCAGAAGAAGACAGCTGGGTTGAGATTTAGTGCTCATTATTTCCATTTGGCCACGGCCAAAAGTTTTTAAAATAATTTTTTTGAGACTATTTATTTTCACAAAGTCTGGTACTTCAGTGTTTTTAGGACTTTTTGGTATACTGAAGTATAATTACAAGCATTGCATAAGTGTCAAAGGGTTTTATTGGCAATGAAGTTAAGTTGCGCAAAGAGTCAACAATAATGACCCTTCTTTTTCAAGACCTCTGCAATTCGCCCTGGCATCAACTTTTGTGCCACTGATGGCAGCCCATTCTTGCAATGCTTGGAGTTTGTCAGAATTTGTGAGGTTCTCTTTGTCCAACCGCCTCTTGAGGATTGACAACAAGCTTTTTAATGGATTGAGGTCTGGGGAGTTTCCTGGCCATAGATCCAAAATTTTGATGTTTTGTTCCCCGAGCCACTTACAGTAGTTATCACTTTTGCCTTATGGCAAGTTGCATCATCATGCTGGAAAGGGCACTGTTCATCACCAAACTTTTGTTGGATGGTTGGGAGAATTATTTTCTCTGTGGATGATTTTGTACCGTTCTTTATTCATGGCTGTGTTCTTAGGCAAAATTGTGAGTGAGCCCACTCCCTTAGCTTGAGAACTTGTGGTCAATCCTCAAGATGACTGTATATAAGTCAGGTGGTCAAGTGTTTGTGAGTAACAAGAAGGGTAGATCAAGTACAAATAAAAGACAAACCTAAAGAGTGATGTCACACATCAGAAACTGTGACACTAACCACTATGTTAAAGCAGGCAGACTCAGTCCTGCTGCTTATTAGACTTTTGTTTTAATAACCAACTCTAGCCAAGATGCTAAAACATTAAGTAAAAGATGGGAACCCAACATTCATCCTTTCCAGAAACCCTGCCTGAGGTTCAAACTGGAACACTCTCAAACCAGAGGTGCTGTTTACCCTCATGATCCATGGAATCTCATACTTGCACTCCGTAACCCTGGACTACAGCTAACATGAAAGATGCCATCTGCATCACTCATAGTCTACGCCAGGGTTTAAACCAGCAACCTTTCAATCCAAAGATACTGCTTATTCACAAAGACATAGGATCTCCCGTTTGTGGCTGTTTTATAGAGCGTTTCTTCTTCATATACATAAACCCTGAACTACTCCTCAAGTAAAACACACAGATCAGATCCCGGGATATCACACACCGAGAGCTGTGACATTAACCACTACACCATTGCAGGATTGCTTTGAGCCTGTGCTTATCGGACTTTTGTCTTAATAAATGGTAAGGAGCCTGGGTTTGACTCGAATGCCCTTCTTATATAACTTCATGTTTTTTTTACACTGCTTATTCTAGTAACTCAGTAGACACGGTGTATTCACTGCACACAGCCGTTCTCTTTATCCATCCATGCCAGTTCAGCTCCATGTGACAGGTGGCATTAGTATTCCGTTCATGTCTGCACTGCATGAAGCTCTGACTGTAATCAGAAAGCTCCCTCTAAGCTTATTCACTGCGAATGAAGAGCCAGATCCATCCACTCGGCTCAGCGGATAAATAAAAGAGTTTAGCCCGCGGCCATTATGAGAGCATAAACCCGGAGAGCGTTTCTGCAGGTGATTAGCGCAGTGATGGCGAGATACGGAGAGACAGTGAGTGAGAGATGGAAAGCGATAGACGGAGAGGATGTTGTTTTACACCGTGCTGCTAAGTAATGAACTTAGCTGAACATGGGGATAAGAATAGTGTAGGTCAGATCGATCACTAACAGCGTGACTGACACGAAGAGAGGAGAGGGCGAGGTGTGAGAAACGTCTGACGAGATCTCCCCTCACCTCCGTTCACTACAGTAAACACACACACACGTGAAGCATGAAGACACTGTTTCACCGAGATTATTTCATATGTTTTTTAGTCAGAAGATATATAAAGATGAATTTTATCAGTAAATTTGCATGAATTATTATTATTATTATTATTATTATTATTATTATTATTACTCATTCATTCATTCCTTCATTCAGTTCTACTCTGTTCGCTTTTAACAGTGGTAATTGTCGCAAAGCAGCTTTACAGAATCAAAAGAACATTATAGAAAAGTGTATGAAATGTGAGAAAATATGTATGAATCCAACTCAGCGGAGACTTTTCATTTCCGCTGCATTTGTTTGTCTTTTTAGCGTCAAGAGAGATGAAAAGGAGATGTGAGTGATGGTGATCTTGATAGTGATCATTCCACAGCATTAAGAGAAATAAAAAGCGCATATTCTTTAATTAATAAATACATCATTATAGATCATTGCTTTGTGTCATGAGAGGAATGAAACACGATCCATCATACTTTTTATTGACAAGTAATCAACTTGATAGCTTTGATGATGCTGTACAGCCCACACATCATGCCATGACTGATTATTTTCCTATAACAGCACAACATAATAAGTTTTATTTTTCACATAGCAAAGGATAAGCAATTAATGTAAAATTACAGTTAAATGTCCTTCCTGAAAGTAAATAGTTCTTAATAAAAGACATTATATTATGGAATTCAGCACTAAGCCTTGACATCTGGTACTTCCGACCATTAACAGTAGATATTGTGTACTTGTCTTTCCAATGTATGTATAAGGTACAGTATGCATGATAGAGTACATTACTAAATTTAGAGTAATGACTTAAAGCACCAAGTATAATTGTGTAAATAAATAAATATGAGCGTTTATAATTCATCTCATCCACTATAATATGTCGAATCTCAATACTCAGTGCTCAATGGTCATCATTAATAGCGTTTCTGTGAAATTTAATTTGCGAATGTGATTCTCCAAAATGAGGCAGAAAAGGTTGTTTAGGCCACGCGTCCACGGTCATCATGATCTAAATAAAAAACTATCAAACGCTAACAGCCACCAGGGGTTAATACAAACTGACACACTGCCTGTTATATTTGGGTGTTCATGATTTTTCTTTCCCCGTTACAAAAGAGCTGCTAATGCAATAACACAAGCAGTAATGAGTGTTAGTCATTAGAGATGCAAATCGTTCTGCTGGACTCCACTGAGACTGCAATCAGTGCAACATTACACAAATATAAACACATTATCCCTCATTATAGAGCAAAGGCAGCTTTCTGACTCCATCACACACACACACACACACACACACACACGCACACACACCCAAACACACATACATACACAATGGACCTAATCCAGCTGGTTGCCATGGAATCACTGGGGAAGGAGGGTGAAAAATGGAGAGAATGCATAAATAAAATAGTGTATTTGTGTGTGTGTGTGTGTGTGTGTGTGTGTGTGTGTGTGTGTGTATATCCAAGTGGTGTTAACATAGTCACGCATGCATTTATACATGTGTGCCTGTGCATCACAGGTGTCACCTTTACTTTTTTATTGGTGTGTGTGTTCATATTTCTAGTAAAAACATATGCTGCCCTGTTCTTTCCCCTGAGCTTCAGCACATTGTACAGATGTGAGATAATCTAAAGAGACATAGATAATGCAGTTCTGAAGCCCGAGGCCACGACTTTCCTACATCCAATAGTTGCATCCATGCAGGATAAAATATCACTGATCGTAGAGGTCAGCCAGATCAAGGGTAGCAATACAGGAACGAATAGTAAGAGCAGATTGTTCTAGAACAATCATAAGTATACATTTTTGTGTTTTGATTACAACGTATTATTCTTTAAATACCTAGGGGCAAACAGCAACTGCCGAGAAGTTGCATTAGTGCTTATTTTATAGATGTAAATGTAAAGACCTTTGAACCAACTGATCGGTAAACGAGGCATAAAATTTGCACCTAACCTTGAGTAGGCGTAAAAGTCAAATTCTAGACCATTTCCATGGTAATTGGTTTAAATATTAGCAAGTTCATGGCATGCATTTACTTTCTTAAGATTACGTTCACACTCTTCTCTCTCTCTTACACATATGCACTGTACTAACATAAATACATTAAAGTATATTAATCTAACCCAACATTCATCAGCAATCATCAATCATGATGTCTCTCTCTCTCTCTCTCTCTTCTCTCCTTTAGCTTTAAAGGGAAAACGATTGAACAAGGTGAATACGTTGAAAAGACTTTACATCAGTAATCCTTTAAAACGTCTTTGAGATTTTTCAGCATTTGCAGTGACGGTCAAGACAAGACCATTCTTAGCCACATTTATAGACAAAATGCGTTGATTATTTAGCGAAAGATGGACGACATTTTTCTTTCCATTAATGCAATTCATATATCCAACATTAACTTATGTTGACTTTATCCTGATCATGGTTGCAAGTGGATCTGCAGTTTATCCTGAGAACACAAGGCATGAGGCAGAAAGAAAGATGGGCCAGCAATTCAGCACACACACACACAAACTCACAGCTAGAGAACACTATAAGTATTAAATCCACTGATCACTTTGTCTTTGGAGAACTTTGAGGAAATCCACATGGACACAACAAAAACAGACAGAAAAGCCAAGCTCAGGATCGAACTGGGAGCTCTGGGGCTGCAAGGCATCAATGCTACCAAATACACTGTGGTTTTAATTGACTTATCTTGGCAATATCTTTGAAATAAGATGTCAAATTTTCAACCATGAATTGAAACAAGCTGCAAGACCATATTCACATATATCACAGGGAGCAATAATTCTCAGGTCTCTCCAGCATCAGCATTGCCAGCAGCTACACCGAGCAATTAGAGGAGACACATGATAATAATGTGTAAACATCTTTGTTTAAGAGCTTTGGCTGGGCCTGACCATATTTTCCCCCCCCGAACAAGCCCTCCAAGAGGCGAGCCCAGATCAGCAAGTATAACCAAACATCGCTAATCCCTTAATTAGTGCCCCATCAGAGCCCAGTAAATGCCTGATTAGGAACAGCTGCTGGGCACTTTTGCCTTTTCCCTCTTTTCTCAGTATGAGTATTAGACTACCAGAGCACTCGCCTGAAGAGCGGAGCACAGTGGAGTGAATGATTGGCAGTGGGAGATAGAGAGACGAGTAATGACAGCCGGCTGAGGAAAAAGATTGCCAAAAAATATCAGAAAAATGACAAATAGAGAGGCAGAGAGAAACGTCGAGGAAGTGTTGACAGATCTTCAAGTTGTATTTGCAGCGCCTGAGATGGTGTATTGTCTTGTTTGTTGCATCAGAAGGCCCAAGTATTTTATATATATATTTATTTTGGGGGGGGGGGGGGGGGGGGGGTTGGTTGTTGCGCTGATAAAGATTGACAAAAATCATTCACAATTTAGGAAATTAAATGTAGCCTTCAGTGTGGAGCTGGATAGCGTGAGTCAGAGTGAAATCCAAGCACACATTCGTTTTTCTTTTACACTCTGATGCCTTTTCCTTCTGTTATGACACATAACTTTCCATCTTACTTCAGCTCAGTGAAAAGCTGACAAGCTTCAAACTTCAAACTTCAGCTGTTCTTGCTAAACTGGAGTTGATTTTTGATCAAAGTTACATGGAAATAAGCGCAATTTTGCACACATGGATGCCATACAGTATGAACCGCCCTTGATTTATATATTTAAAAATAAATAAAGAAAAAAAATGGTAATAAAATGAAACAAGATGCTGCACTCTATTAATTATTTACACGTCTCAGACATAAAACACCACCAAATTTACCTGATACTATTTACTGCATATAAGGGCTGGGCGGTATATCGACTATTTAAGAAATAGCTAAGAGAGATCAAGGAAGAGACTGTACGATTTACAGTATATTGATATTGAATTACATGACCCATTTCAACCGTTTGCATCTCTCCTCTCCTATGCTCCTCAAGCAGCCCCACTCACTCTGGCATTTTTTATTTGATTTGCTATAAAAAATATGAGGTGTAAAATATTCTGCAGTATTATCAGCACCATGGCCAGGTCCTACTACACAGAAGACTCCAACCATGACTACAATTCATTCCCACATTTTGATGAAGTCGTATCCACGAGAGACCTCCTTAATGTCTGTCTTCTGACTAATAATAACACCTTAACTAGCAAGGATTGACCATATGGAATATTGAAATAAAACTTAATTGTGACTCAATCTGTGAAAATCCAAAGTCATTTTTTTGGTGATTCATTGTTTCATGCATAAAATCATATGCTTTGATGTTTATGTAAAAAACATCAAAGCACAAAAAAATCACTTTGTTTTCACAGACTGGGTCACAATTAGTGAGTGCCTATATGTAATTATGTCAAATAAATTTTAAAATAATAAATAAATGATCAACTTAGTTGTTAATATCGCTAATTAACCACAACTATAGAACTTTGCATACTCATTATAGTAAAACTTGTTCTCAATGCTGATTTATTTTTCTGTAATACACTCAAACTTCCTTTATGCAATTAGGCCTGTTGTTTTGTTATCATTATGTTTCCATTTTTATTCCTGAATTGTACATTATTTTAATCAGTGTGTTATTGTTGTAGAGACCAACTGAAGAAATATTCTCAAGGATATATCTATTTTTTATTTGGTATAGACTGTATACTTTTTCCATGGGTTGCAGCCTGTCTTTGCATTTTATTTCGATCATAGATTGTTTAAAAAAAAAAAAAAAAAAAGTGCTTGTGACATCTCGCATGAGGCGTTTTGCATTTGCCCACTTGAAAGAAAATATCTAGATATACATATTCAGCAGACCAAAGTTATACAAAATTCATGCAAAGAAGTACGTAAAATGTATTTAATTTTTGGACCGACATAAAAGCATTATAAAGGTCCACTGCAGGTAAAGGAGTGAGTGTCCAGGTACAGAATGGGCCAAGCGTTTTTATTTTGGTTGTGATTTGCTCATGTTATCTCTTAGACAGCTAGGTAATTGTGCTGGTTTTATTTATCTAGAACTTGAATAGATCTAATTGAACATAGTCATATTCAATGTACGTTTTATTTACAAATAGAGTGAGGTTTCTATCCTGAACACACAGCAGGTACAGCACAGTTCTGAATGAGGGACCATTTTATTATGAAATATGTAGGACAAGAACAGTTGAGTTAAATTTTTTCATCGAACTTTCTACTTCAAAAATTCCACTGAGTACTAACATTAATAATATTGCGTGTGGTACTGTATGTTCTGCTGTTAAATAATTATCCTGAAAAGTGTTAAATAACCTGAAAACAAACACAAACAAAACAATCATATCCAGGTGTACTTGAGTAGCATGTGGTTTGCTCGTCCGAAGCTTCTCAACCAACAACAAAGCCTCAAAAATGAGATGTACTCAGCTGAATGACTAATAAACGAATAAAGTAACTACTTCTGCATTGCAAGCGACATTGAAACCAGTGCCAATGGTTTTTCAAATAGGGAAGGCGCAGGTGACTGTTATTGAGGTTTTATCTGTTGGTGTAGCCTCCAGTCTTTCCTCATAACTAAAAGCATGAAACGACCTTTCCGAGGTTTAGAAAAATTATCTGCTATCGCTGGATCTAAGGACAACCACATGGCCGGACATGAGCTCAATACAGTACTAAACCAAAGATTAAAACTGATAAATATATTATAATGGATTTTATATACAGTAGGTTGAATAAGGGTGTCTACATGCAATAAGGAAATAAACCTTCAGAGCATGAACAAATTCTTTTTGGTTTTGATGAAATTGTATAAAAACTGACACAGAGACAACATTCTGTTAATCTAACTGCACCCACAAAATAATTTTTTTGTGTGTTGTATTAAAAAATACAGTATTTAACACTATAAGGTAGGGACTGCATGAATCTGACTTGTTTATCCAGCACATGCACAAAATGCTTGATCAGATTAAGATCTGGGGAATTTGAAGGCCAAGTCAATACCGGTGTCATGTTCCTCAAAACCATTCCAGGACATTTTTGCAGTGTAGATGTAAGAGGCCACTGCCATTGGTGAAAACTGTTTCCATGAAGGCGTCTACTTGCTCAGCGGCAATGTTTAGATAGGTCGTACGTGTCAAAGTAACATCACACGAACGTGAGAACCCAAGGTTTTCCCAGCAGTACATCGCCCAGAGCATCACACTGCCTGGACCACGTCTTCCATTAGTGCATCCTGGTGCCATTTCTTACCCACATGACATAAAATCACAATGACGTGATTCCTCAGACCAGTTCATCTTTTTTTTTTTTTTTACCTGAGGTAAAAACTGACCAAGTCCTGCTGTTTTGGAGATGCTCTGACCCAATCGTCTAGCCATCACAAGTTGGTTCTTGTCAAACTCGCTGTCGCTCAATAATTCAGGACTGGAATTTCCTACAGTTTATACCTGAGCCTCCAATAATGACCTGGACTCCATATTAACTTAAACATATCATCTGTTATATTGAACTTCCAGAAATCGAAGACACAGTATGACTGCAAAACAAATTCAGCTTTCTATCATCACCCAAATGAGGATGGGTTCCCTGTTGAGTCTGGTTCCACTTAAGGTTTCCATCTCAGGGAGTTTTTCCTTGCCACCGTCACACTTGGCTTGTTCATCAGGGACAATATGATCATTTTGATTCATACATATTTTTTCACGTTTCCATAATTTTGATTCTGTGAAACTGTTTTGCGACAATGACCACTGTTAAAAACACTATACAGGCAGTCCCCAACTTACAAACGAGTTCTGTTCCAGGAGCATGTCCGTAAGTCGGAATCGTTCTTAAGTCAGACAAAGTGAGTCTTGTCCAAGTCTAATCAAGTCAAGTAGGTATTATACGCCTTTGACATGAATATACAATGTAAATACCATGTGGCCAAAAACCCCAACTTCGCCTAAGGAAATGAATCTCAAACATAAAATGTAACAGTGCTGTCTCTGCGCCTTGAAATGTCGAGGGGAATCCCGAACGCCATTTTGTCTCAGAGCTGTTTTCCACTGTATTGGACTGTGAACCCTGTTTTGTTGAGGATTTTTCTAAATTAGGGATTATTCACCATCAGGACAGCTTTAGGACCGACATTTTATATCATCGTGCTCCCGGAATGATTCATTGAAACTGGTGAGGCCGACTCATTTCTCCCGCACCTGCACACACAAACAATATGATAGACTTTAGATATTTTATACATTCTCTTACACAGTGAAAATATTGGTATCTGGTGCACTGCAGTGTCTATTTGTTTTCTATTTTAATATACGTGAGCTAATTTTGTGCTTGAACCGGAAGTCGAACCACAGTCCGTCCATACTGTATCTGCAGAAATTCGTTCCTATTATAATAAATATACCTGTACAAATAAAATTTGACTGATCTGAAATTTAACTTGCTGATTCTTTCTGATGTTTGGGAAGTGTTCACTTACTGTCTATTATATCCTACTCCCTGACAGGGTGCCAGTTTAAAGAGATACCCTACTGTATATCCAATAAATGTTTTTCACGTCACCTGTCAGTAGTTCTAATGTTATGGCTGATTGGCATATGTGTGTGTGTACACATTTTAAAGCTGTGATGTATAGGTGCCAATATTAATGGGAACAGTTCTAGTATATTGTCACATATTTATGAAATATGACACTGTTTTCACAATGTGTTTCTTATCCAGACTGGCCTCTGGTGCTTCTCTAAAGCTTTTGGCGACAGCAAAGCATTTAATGGGTTTTTGAGCTGTCAGTCCACAGGGGTCAACACTCGACTGCGGCTAGAAGCTGTTTCAACATACAGCTTGTATCTCTCTCTCTCTCTCTCTCTCTGTCTCTCTCTCTGTCTCTCTCTCTCTTTGATGTAGTGTTCGACAGGAATAATACTTTTCCTCGTGTAATGTGTGTGCGAAGAAGAGGCAGATGTTGCGCATTTCTCCTGCAGTTATAAGCCTGTAGGGAAATCTGAGAAACTACACACTATAAAATTAAAATGTGCCTATTTCTGAGAGAGAAGGGATTGATAAAAGATAAAGAAAAGCGCCGTCTTGTCTCGTGGTTTTAGTACTTCACATCTGGACACATTTTTATAAACACTGAGAAGATACTTATAACGGATCAACATTGTTAGTGTTCCTACTCTAGTGTACTGTTTTATTTAAATGGTACAAAATCAAAGATTGTTGTTGTTGTTGTTGTCGTTGTTGTTGTTAAATGAGTTAAAAATGCCGTTAATGCTAGTAAGCAGCAGATGTCCAGACACTTACTGCTCACATTAGTATCAGTTCAAGCTGAAGGCAATGAGCGCACAGCAAGGAAGGAGAATTATTGCCTCTTACAATAAAGCGCATAGAGGAAAAAATAAAACACTAATAGATTTCTATTTCTAATGAGCTGTAATGTTTATAATGTAATAATGTGCACAAATAACATTGTTCACCATTGCACCAGTAGGTTGGTTTTTACTCTTCGCACACTTTACTGTGAGGCTTAATTATTATGAATTCAGATGAAATCCAACTTAATTTGTAAAAAAAAAAAAAATAATAATTATAATAATAAAATGATACGCATAATAACAATCCTATAAATTTTTCCATCAATATCCTGCCTTTATGTGGCATTTCTCTCTGCAAGCTGTTTTGTCATGGCTCCTGTGATCACGTATTAAAATAATAAGTTTTAAAGCTTAACCTGAATTTAAAAAGAAAAAACGAATCTGTCAAAAGCACACAGGCAGAATAAAGCTTCTTTAGCTCTCTAATTAGCCTTTTATGCCTTTGTATTAGCATAATAATGATATGTAATTATGTGTGCAGGCTGTGAGAGCAGTGTATTGCCTGTTCAATCATTTCTGCCCGGTTTGAGTTTGCGTTGTTTTAATACATCTAATACAAGAAAAACAAAATAGATTAAAATATACCTGGTAAATGAATAACATTTATGTAAATGCGTGCTTTGTTCAAGCAATTAATGTTCCTCGTGTACACGTAACTGACAGGCATTAATGCTTTAAACAGGATTAATGTAGATCTAATTAAATACATTTACATCCTCTTTACTATTACCGATCATAAGCACGATGAAGGAATTAGAGTAAATACAGTCAACATTTTGTACTGTTACAAATCTGGAACTGGAAATTCTAGAGTCTATTCTCAGGACACTGGGAATAAAAAATAAATTAATTCATTCATATTCGTACTGTATTAATTCCCTGTGGAAGGTCAACATCCATACAGTATGAGTATTCACATACAACAGGCAATGTGGAATCAACCTACACCATATGTCCATGGAATGTAGGAGGAAACTGGAATACCTTGAGGAGAGACCCAACATGCGCGGCAAGAACATTCAAAATCCACTCACAGACCAGAGGCAAGATTCGAACCCCCAACCCTGGAAGTATGA
Organism: Clarias macrocephalus; assembly: GCA_011419295.1. Taxonomy (NCBI): domain Eukaryota; kingdom Metazoa; phylum Chordata; class Actinopteri; order Siluriformes; family Clariidae; genus Clarias; species Clarias macrocephalus. The sequence goes on from JAAGKR010000259.1 coordinate 23,891, forward strand.
GGCGATAGTTCTATGTTCTACTCTTCAATTCACTTTAACAAGGCATGACTGTATATGGCATTACACGTATACAAAATGATTCACTGTATAGACACTCGGGCTTAGAGCTTATACAGTATGTGCAGTATAAATAAGCATATAAGCTATAAGCCTGAGTGTGATTACAAAGATCAAAGAGATTTCTGACCGAGACCTTTCATCTTTTTGTAAATGCACATCATGTTACGATAATGTTTTTTAATTTATTTAATTTATTTATTTATTTATTTATTTATTTATTTTTATGACACTACACAGTTGTACGTTGTGAACGATACATCACATGTAACTAGCTAGTTTGCAATCAAGACAGATAGCTACTAGCCTGGAAGCTGATTTGTGTTACAGTGCTAGCTAACGTTTGAACGATGGTTGTCAACATGGGGAATTAGTTTGATGAAATGAACAATAAAATCTGAACAATTTTACGAGGATGATGCTAAAACAAAACAATGTAAGAAAAATGACTTCAAAACTATATTATTGCCAAACGAATGGCCTCGGTGGTATTTGAAATTGAAATCTGGTCGCCGGCCCATGTGCTGTTCATTCAAACACTATCTCAAATGTTATATTATGAAAGTGTTGATGATCTTACAACTTTTTTAAATGGTCATCCAGTGCTCGGGTTTCTGCTGGGTTTGTTCCTGATCTGTTCGAATATGTAAGCGTGTGATTTGAGAGCACGATTGTCAAATATCACATCATAGAAGAAGTTGTGTCAAGAACCTACTGTTGTAATTGAACGTTTTCCAAATGTTATGATTGTTTCTGTAATGTTCCTATAACCTCATAGCGCTACTAGCCTCGAAGCTATAATATAAGCTGTTATAATATCTCACGTCATTAATGAAGAGAGAGCTTAGCGGTTGTTAGCACAGCGGTTGAGGAGCAAGTAGGGTGTTGTGTAAAGCTTCTTAAGTGCCAATAACATCTTTTTGAACATCTACAAAAAGTCAGAGTGTAACATGGAGCGATGCGTGAGAAGAATTATGATAACATGATTTTTACAATTTATTATGATAACCTCCTGCCATTGTGTCCGATGCCCCAAGCCTGGATAAAATCAGGAAGCATCAGGAAGGGCAAGTCATCTGCATGGTTTCCTAAATGGTTCAATAACCTTCTCTGAAATCTAGAAAATATTTTTTTTACAATCTTTTCATAGCAACCAGTAAAACAGGATGAACACCAATGATCGGCACGCACGCCTGCTATTTCACACATAAAATCCGAACACACTGAATCACAGGGGGGAAAAAAAAAGAAAGCGAATCATATCGTGCAATAACCCAGACACGCACCAAGGTCAGGCCCGATGTCATGATTAATCTTGGCTATTTACCTGGAAATAACAACGCGTCAGAGGCTGTAAACAAAGAAGGCGTGGATTATAAATATGTGTAAATATGCAGATCCTTTTCACACAGTGTTTTATGTAGTCTCTAATGTACTCGAACACTTTGGGGGAGTATATTATACCTTCTAAACTGGGAGCAAACTGATGATGGAGTGATCCGTGGATGAAAAGAGACAGAGACACACACACTGAGAGAGACAGAGAGAGAGAGAGAGAGAGAGAGAGAGAGAGAGAGAGAGAGATACAAAATGCCAGTTTTTGCTCCGGGGCTGATTTTCATGGTCGTCATGGCTCTGCTCTTCAGTAGCTCTAGTTGATAACAAGCTGTCATGCTATGCTGGCATCATTTCCCAGCATGCCCCACGCTCCTCATTACGGCTCTACCTGCTTTCCTTCACCACATATCGAGACCAATAAGCTTAATGATACAGTAGTGGCAGCCCAGGCTAATCCAGCTAATAGCAGGTCGCTGTTTTTTTCTAGTTTCGCTTCAGGGAGGAACGTGAAGAGGATGTGTTCTACCTGCTGGTGTTTAAAGCTCTTTCTTTGATCGTTACTCGATATTTTATAAAAGGGCAGTAAATTATCAGCATAATAGAGCCGAGGAAATTCCAAACCTGACTAGACAGCCTTTTACAATCTGATTGCGTGCGTTCTTTCATCTCAGTATAATAGAATTGAGAGAGATATTTATGATTGGACTCTAATGGATTTTTTTTGTTTGTTTTGTTTTTTATTAATCGAAGAGGAGAGGATTTCGTCGTTGCACATCCTCTCATGTCAGTGTCACCGCTTGCATGTCAAAACAGGCTCTTCATAGAGAGCAGATCTCTGGCCCGGGAGATATTTTAGCGTAATTGCAGCTAATGTTCTGGCCGAGCACTTGATTCCTTTTAGAAGAGACCATTAATGTTGTTCCTCTCCATCAGGGGAGTAAATACGGCAAGGCTTTAATGATGGTACAAAGTGTTCTTTCTGCAGGTTTGTGATAGTAGCACGAGGCTGTGGTTGTCTCTGGTGCAGGTAGGCGCACACACACGCGCACACATTCATTAATGTAGTTAAAATTAGCCGTACTCTGTCTGGGCAAACTGTAAATTAACCTGATCTCATCTGTTCATATTAAATGAAAGCTGTGAGTTGGGGGGGAATGGACCAAGTGCATACACACACACACACACACACACACACACACACACACACACACACACACACACTTGAGACTATATATAAAATCTGTGCATATACAGTGTATATTATATTAGTTTATATATACACAGTTACATACACAGGGTTTAAAGAACAACCGACTGATGCTGTTGTTGTTGTTGTTGTTGTTGTTGTTGTTGTTGTTGTTGTTGTTGTTAATTACCCAAAGCCAAATGTGTTATTTTGGGGGGAAAAATCCAGTATTGTTCTAAATTGTAGAAAGCAATTTTTTTTACAAATATTTGACTCTACTGTAATATATGTGTGTGTGTGTGTGTGTGTGTGTGTGTGTGTGTGTGTGTGTGTGTGTGTGTGTGTGTACCAAGGTTCATGATTGGATATACTGTGTAATATATTTATATATATATATATCCAACTAGGGACCATGTATGTATATATTCCCATATATTTAACCATGGTCGGCTCTCTGGGCAACATCCATATGATCATTCACACTCTGCAGGCGAAGTCTAAACACTAATTAGCAGAATCTGCATGTCTTTAGACTGTGGGAAGAAACCAGAGAACCTGGAGGAAACCCACCAGGGAACAGAGAGAACATGATACTCCATGCACACAGACCTGAGGTGAGAATCGAACCCGGACCCTAGAGGTGTAAGGCCACTGTGCTGCCATTTGTGTGTGTGTGTGTGTGTGTGTGTGTGTGTGTGTGTGTGTGTGTGTGTGTGTGTGTGTGTGTGTGTGTGTGTGTGTGTGTGTGTGTGTATAGTGTAAACTAATACTGCCTATATCTTAACATTTCAGTAACAAAAAGGAAATAATTTAACTATTTTGTTGTTTTTGTTTGTTTGCTTGCAGTATGGAGTATTTTGTTTAAATAATTAAATTATTACATCACAACTGTCCCACACCACCACCCACTTATAGACACACACACAAAATAAATAAATAAACACCTATAATTATACCCAATTTTAATGTTTAAGTCAGTAATTAAAATAATTTTATGTATTTCTGTTTAGTTAGTTAATCTTTCATTTATTGAAATTAAAAAGATGTTTAAAAAAATAATAATAATAAAAAATAAATAAAAAGCTTTTGTTCTGACTTGGCATGTTCCCGAAATGTTTGTACATAGTGAACCTGTGTGTACACCCAGCCCGCAACGCCTCTCCCTCTATCTCTTACTCACTCTCACACACACACACACACACACACACACACACACACACACACACACACACACACACACACACACACGTATTTATAATTAGCCGGTCTCTGCCTTGGGGCAAACTGTAATTTAACTTGTTCCTGTCTGTTTTTTCTCCCATAAATTAAACAAAATGTAAAAGTTTGGACCCCACCCAATAAACGGTAATCGTTACCCATAAAACAAACATGGTGGCACGAGTGTAAAAACAGATGCGCTCCAAACTAACACACACCCACGAAAACACACGAACACGAAAACACACAACACACAACACATAACACACCCCGCGGCCCTTTTCATGCCGTCTCTTATCAAAACATGGTATTTTGCCCAATCCACATTTACAAAAGGCAGAGATGATTTTTTTTTTAAGGTCAGAGTGACACGACGTCTTGAATGAATGACATTTAGAATACGTTTCTCCATTTTTCTCCATTTGCTCTGAAAAGACTTCTGCCAGGCTGCTCTCGGGCAAAACAAATCTGCGAGATGAATAGCTGCACCTGCTCTCTTTTGCTCCACCAGCTTTCACATGATTACACAGCAGCTGCCAGAGAAACCGCATTCACTCACACTCACCTTGAGATGCACACACACACACACACACACACACACACACACACACACACACACACACACACACACACACACAGACATATACAAGATTATCATGTGTGTACACAGACACGAGATGAGAAGGAACACAGAACACACACATGGTACACAATGTTGTATTCATTTACACACACACACACACTGTTATTGTTGTAGACAATGATGGGTCCCTCAAACACACACACACACACTCTTAATAATGTAGATCTCTAAGATCATGTATTTCTTATTATTTTTGTTTTGTTTTGTAAAGACTGGATACTTTTATCCTGTTATCGTTTCTATAGTAACAGATATTTCAAAGAGATGTGTATCCTGGTATCATAGACACACTGTCTAATCCCATACTCATAATAAACATGTTGATCATCATCATCATCATTATTAATGTACTGAGGTTTTCTGCAAGAACACATTAATTTCACCCTTAATAGAAGGAGTCTCCAGTGCCACTGCCTTGTATCTGCGAAGACTCCGGGGCGGATGAGTTACACTGCCTGGTTTCTCACTGGCATGACAAGTGCAGTTTTTGTCTTATTAACTTTGTGAGAGAGAGAAAGTGAGTGAGTGAGTGAGTAAGAGAGAAAGAGGAAGGGAGGGAAAATATTGAGCAAAAAAGAGAGTGACAGAGCAAGAGAAAAAAGTGTGTGTGTGTGTGTGTGTGTGTGTGTGTATGTGTGTGTGAGTGAGAGAGAGAGAGAGAGAGAGAGAGAGAGAGAGGTTGCTTGCACAACATCAAATGCAATTATAAATACATATGGAATATAAAATTAAACACTTCTGAATGTGATAGACAGACAAAGAGACATAAACGATATGCCGTATTTATCTATCACATACAGAAGTGTTTTATTTCTCATAGATAGATAGATAGATAGATAGATAGATACATAGACAGACAGACAGACAGACAGACAGACAGACAGACAGACAGGTGGATAAATGGAGCAGAAGAATAAAAGAAACATAAGTAAGAATGTGGAGCTTCATGGTGATGAGGGTCATGGCTGTAATTATAGAGCAGGACAAAGAAAACTAAACGAAATGGCTTCCTTCAGATATAATTTAACACTCAGCCGCTGAAGAAGTGCCTCAGTGGAATAAGATGATGAAAAGCCCTCTTCTCCTCTAAAGAAAGCGCCTCTAATAGTTTCCAGACTATCTCTGGCTCTGCCTAAAATCCTTTCTTATTGCCCCGTGAAGCAGATCTAACCAGCAGTGAGCCGAAGCTCATCGCACAGAGTCAGACTTCACTTCAGCGTCGCGTCCACGCCGTCATATCAGGCCGCTACAACCCCATCCGCCAGGACAGCTATTAAAGCTGATGTCACTCAGCGCTGTTAAAGGAGATGTCAGTCAGCGGCCTCGCTCCCGTCCCATCTCGTCCCAACCCAAAGTCATCCTTCCTGCAGCCATTAACACATCAGAGTCTCATTCTGGCCAAACACAGCCGCTGAGATAACGGGCCTTTTGTGCCTGCATATTAATTAACTGATAATGAGATAATAAAGTGTGCGCTCTCTCTGCACCAGGTGTGTGTTCTGATCAGTCAGCAGAGAAAAAGTGTACTTTCTTTCATCCTGAAATTAAAAAGCTATTTATCACCCTTTTTTTTTGTGAAAAGTGATTTGCATTTATCTTAACAAACACAGCTTCTATTTGTATAATGGTAATTTCTTTTGAGTAATTTCCCACAAGACTAGTGTGTGTGTGTGTGTGTGTGTGTGTGTGTGTGTGTGTGTGTGTGTGTGTGTGTGTGTGTGTGTGTTTCATTCGGGCTCGATCCTGTCTTTGCTAATAAACATAAACCATGAAATTCAAATAGATTTGCTGTTCTGAAGAAAGAATGGAAGTTTTCTGGGATGGTGGCAGGACAATGTTGCCCCCTGCTGGCGGTTTTGTTGGTAAAATGTGTTTTTGGTGACATCTAGTGGACAGTCTAAGTATATACAAGTAATGCAAATTTAATCATAAACTTATTACACCAAAACCTATCAATTTTTCATGACATATTAACCCATTTGAAGTGCAATGATTGACAAGAGAAAAAATATTGTTTTATAATTACAATAATAATTAATAACAGCTGGATTCTAATTTGTAGGAGTTTTATTATTTTTTTCACTGAATACCTCTTATTCTTTGACAAGTCTACCCTTTATTTGGCTAGTTGAGATGCTAGATCTAAAAAAATGTTACATATAACAGCAATATATTTCATGTCACTTTAAATAATGGTCGATATTCAATATTAAAATTCTAATCATAAATGTGTTGATATTAAGAGTGAAACAGTAAAAATTATATCAGTTTAAAAGTTTGCGTCTCCTGAGCATCCTTTTCTGAAGTCCTTTTGAATTCCATCACCACAAACAGACATCATACAAATCAGGAGATGAAAATGAAGGAGTTGTGGCAAAACTTCCTTTTCATAATGTAGTTTTGTTGATATTTGTTGAATCATGTTGTCTTGTTTAAGGATGCACCCACATTTCATATTTAACTTCACTCCCTTTCTCTTTCTAAAAACGGGACAGAGGTGCAATTTTAATTAGGGGAGGGGGTGGAAACTTTTGTATTGGACTGTAGTTGGGGTTTCGTTGGTCAGTTTGGATCCAGGATCTTCTGAAGGTTGTGGAAAACATTATGGAAGTCTGCAAGAAATGGAGAGAAATTGTCATCAGAAAAAAAAAATTGTTAAAAAGACAAAAAAAATGAACAAAGAAAAAACTTGCATGTTGATGTTTTGACATCATGTTACCATAAAAGCATTTTTAATATTGCCATTAAAATTTTATTTTTAAGTATTAGTCAAGGGACACTTCGACAATCCCAAGAACACTGGCCATGAGGCGGGAATACACCCTGAATGGGATGATAATGCAAACACACGCAGTCATTTACACCTAGGGGCAATTCACCAAATTCACAATCATCAATCTGTCTACTGACATGTTTTTGGGACGTAAGAGGAAACCGGAAAACAAGAACTCAGGAAAGATCCCTGCTGGACCTTTAGCGTAAGGTCGTGTTGTTGGCAGTGGTGACAGTGGTGCTGCAGGGTTCTTTCTTGAGTTTGGGTTTCTGTCTGGTTTTCCGGTTTCCTTCTACGTGTGAGGGAAGACGAAGTGAATCGGTATCTTCGAGCTTCTGATTGACCGAACACACCTGATCCATACCAATTTACTTTGTCTTAGCCTAATCTAGCATGGTATCTTCCAGCTTCTCATTGACTGAACATAACGATCCAGGTAATCAGTAGTGAGTAGTGCAGGGAGAATTGGAAAACTCACAGAGCTACGGCTGTCGAGGATCAGGGTCGGCCACCCCTGTATTAGATCACATGATTACATTATGTCATTTGAATAGAAATATATAATAATGTGGCTAGGCTTACAGAACAATATTATGTTTATTATTATAATTATTGTTGTTTTTGCTTTTATTATTTTTATTATTATTATGATAGTATACATTGCAAATGACCCAATATTTCTTTGTTGGTCTTTTTTTTTTTTCGTCCTTCAACTATATCCTACTCATTTGTGCTACAACAACATAACCCTGATAGCCAGATGTTCCTCTGGGTTCCATCAACAGAAAGTTCATCTTTTTCAAACTGTCATCTCTCCCAACCTCTTGAACTCATCACTGCCTCATTCATCTTAAAGTATATTACTCAGATACTACTCTGAAATGTTCCGTAACCCTGCTGGTAGAAAGAAGTAAATTTTTTAAAGGGGATCATCCTTTGGATGATTAAGGGTTTGCAGCTTCCTAAAAATTGTCAACCTGAAGCCTCTTGTCACACGTTAAATGTTACGTGATACTGTATGGAGAGCCGCACCACGAGATGTTTTAATGTGTAAGAGCCCAGACGCAGGACTTTAGGGGGGGTTAACGAAATAGGAGTTTGTGAGAGTGCTTATGATACGCACAGGAGGACTTTCACGTTTGGAGATGACGTGGGATCATTAATTAAGTAACTAAAAGGAAACCAAAAGAAAACTGAGAATAAACAGAGCTCTGCCGTCTACGTGAAAACGGACGGGGCTCTGGAAACTAAAACAAAAACTTGTCTGCCCCTCGCACGATCCACGTCATTACAGTACCCCCCTGTATGGCTGGCTCCTGACATTCGAGAGTCAATCTGGACCCTATGAAATTCTTTAATAGGTTCGGGGTCCAGTATATGCCGAGCGAGGAGCGCTCGATCACCTGAGCTCTTGACACTGAGCCTGGCAGTCCGCCGCTCAGTCACCATGGGAGGGTGGGATAAGGTGCGTGGTGTAGCACGTTTTCGTATGGGCCCACGAAGGGGGTTTAACATCCCAGTAGCACTGAGGGGCTGTAGTAAAGGGTACTGGGGCAGGAGGCGCCCGAACTGGGGGTTGGGTGCTCTTAAGGCAGCTTAGAGTGCACCGACATCCCCAGTTGGAGATGGAATGGGTCGGCCAGTCGATGCGAGGGTTGTGACAATGTAGCCAGAGGAACCTCCAGCACTACCCTCGGTTTTGGCAGCCGAGTTACCAGAAACGAGATCCGCTCAAAATGACGTCCGAGCGTAGTATCACTGGGGCCGCCCTCTGCGTCACGCACCCCGACTTGATTGGCTGGCCGGCCAGGGAGAACAACGGTATGGCGGAAAGGAGGATCACGTAAGGCTAGCTCATCTTTCAGCCGCTCGGAGAGCCCTTGTGTGTATGAGGGCGGCGTCATTCGACCCCGAACGGGCAGCCCGGGTACGAAATTCGACTGTGTAGTCAGCTACCGATCGCCCCTGTTGACGAATGGAAAGGAGGGGCGACACTACACTGCTCGCCGTATGCGGATGGCGGAAAGTGGCCTTAAGTGCTTCAACGAAGGTACTTAGGGTGGCGTGCTTAGAGAGGAGATGCTGCCACACTTTTCTGAAGTAGCCCACTCGAGTGCTCTGCCTGTGAGCAGAGACACCATAAACACAACCTTTACCCTTTTAGCTGGAATCTGTGAAGGTTGCAGGTCGAATGTTAGTGAGCACTGCAGGATGAAGGCATCGCACCGTTCTGGCTCGCCCGCATACGGTTGTTAGAGGTTGTAGTCGAGTTTCGGCCACCAGATGGGGTAGTTGAGCCACTGAGCCGGGGGCGCGAGTCGACTCCGGAATCGACTCGCAGCCAGATGGAAACCCGGAAGTGGCTTGCGCCTCGAGCTGCCCAAAAATCTGCTGGAGGCGCTTATTTATCTCACGCATCTCCGAAATGAAAACGGTTAGGGCTTCCTCGTGCTTATCAAGCACTGTCGCTTGACCCTTATAACTATTGACCCTAACCTTGAAACTATTTCGTGCACGCGCTCCAAGCTCGTGAGCCCTTCTGATGGAGCGATCATTCTGTTACGTGTGGTGCGGTATGGAGGTTTTAATGTGTAACAGAGTGCTTTAGAGTGCTTATGATACACACGGGAAGACCTTTTCGTTTGGAGATGGCGTGGGATTATTAATTAAGGAACTAAAAGAAAAAAATTAAATAAATAAACAGAGCTCCGCCGTCTACGCGAAAACAGACGGGGCTCTGGAAAACACAAATAAAACTTATAAGATCCTCTCGGGGCCTTCGCCCTTACCGAGGATTTATTTTAGAGAGAGGATTTTGTGTCTTTTGTACTTTTTTTTGCGCCGGCGTCTTTGCGCTTGTCTTTTCTTTGTCCCTGATACCTTTACCGGTGCTACCTAATAATCACACGAAGTGCCGCGGTATCAGGACCCTAATATAGACACGCCGCCAGGTGCGCCGCATTCACCCTCCCTGATTGCGGCGTTGCCTGGCAACCGCGTGTCTATAAATGACCCGCGCCTTTGCCTGTTCTGACCTCCGCGTGGTAGCAGCCTGCGGATCTGCCCCATGCTGAGCAGTACGAAGCACCGTCACGCGGTTCTGCCCCTCGCGCGACGTTACAGTTAAGGGTTCTCCCAGACAGAAAATCAAAGAACCTGTTCGAGTTTAGACTGTACATTTAATACTAATAAGAGATTCACACAGGGCTATAAATACAGAAATTCTTTGGCATATATTATGAAAAAGAGCTTCTACTTGGAAAGCCTTCTTACAACTTTTTTAAACTTTTTTTTTTTTATCTGAGCATTGAATCATTTTCAAGATGGAGGAAATTGTGACTTGCTAATGGGTTGATGAAACTCAGGTGTTTAAGGGCGACCTGTTGCATGGCATTGTTTTGTATTATATCGTACTCTGTGTACTTGTTTCTCAAGGTCACTTTGGAGAACAGTAAAGAGAAATCAATACCAAGAGTGGTATATCAGGTATCAGCCTAATTCAGTTCTTAATATCATGTACACACAAGGAAATGCACAGATAATGCAAATATACATTTCCAGATTTAAGAAAGAATAAATGAATGCAATAAAAAATGAATCTGGACATATTTCACAATCATAATCCGTGATATCAAGTCAGGTAGTAAGTTTTGGCAATAATTGACAATTTTGTCACAATTGGTCAAAAAATAATAGCTGATCTTCCTGATCTTTCTACATAATTAAGAATGTTTTAATCCTAAACTTTGTTTTAAAGCACTTTATTGAACTCTATCCAAGCTGGTTACTTCAGTTATGATAGAAAAACATGCATTTTTCTCACTGCAGGTGAAGTTATTTTTAGGGCTAAAAGAGAAACCCTGGTGTCAAAATGAGGCTGAGAGTTAATCTTTCTTACTACACTTCTGCACAATTGTTTCTATGTTCCAAAAAAAAAACATTTTGACATAAATAACATTTTGTTTCATAAACAAAATCACACTGACAATATCTCAGAAACCGAACTGATGTCATTGAACCATGAATTTGAAAATATGCAAAAACACAGATCAATCAAAATGTGACTTAAACTAATGGCTGATTTGATGTGACGTGTCACGATTAGTGATGTCATTTAATGCAAATGCAACATGTGCTCTGAGTATGTGGGAGGAATTAGAGCATCTTAAAATCAAAAGATTAGATGAAAAGATTTAAACATGAGACTCAGAATGAAGAGTTTGTTGGTAGTGAGAAAAAGTGGCTAGGTGAGAAAAAAAAAAAAGAAAAATCAATTGGTAGATGAGTCAGAATAACAGCTTTTATCCAGAGTAGTGCACTTTATGATGAGCAGCTCTTGGTTTCTGATGCAACAAAGACAATGACACCTACACTACTTATAAGGATGTACTGAAGATCTTTTTTTTTTTTTTAAGTGGAACCTTGAATAAATAAATAAACAAACTATCACAGTCTTCCAACTCATATTGTATCACTAGCTAATTCTCTTCAATTAAAGTCACCTTCTGTAGGTAACAGCATAAAGAACAAAACCTAGCCACTGGACAGCATAAAAAAGTGGTCATTTTTTAATCTTTGCTATTTTAACTTGAGAAACATAAACAGAGCAAAATAGTATTTTAACTATCAGATTAATGATAAAGGCTACTCACTCACTCACTGACTCACTCACTCACTCATCTTCTTTACCGCTTAATCCTGTATTCAAGGTGACGGGGACCTGGAGTCTAGGCAGGGTACACCCTGGACAGGGTGCCAATCCATCGCAGGGCACACACATATACACACACTGGCACAATGCGGTCAATTTTGGGAATGCCAATTAACCTACCCTACAAGTCTTTGGTCTGTGGGAGGGAACCCACCAAATATGGTGAGAACATGCAAACTCCACACACACACACAGACGGGAATCGAGCCTGGCCGGGAATCGAACCCGGACGATAAAGGCTAATACACACCAAATATGTTGCATAGCAACATAATTTAAATAACTCTTGAACTATGTTTATGCAGATAATTATATAACTTCAAACAGACGAGCTCTCTCTCAAATAGATTTATAAATAAATAAATAAATAAATAACCAGGCATGTGAATTAGCGAGCACCAAAAACCACATGTACAAAATATGATTCACTGGGAAAATATACAAATGCTAAATAAATAAATATCTTTGTATGGAAATATAAGAAGTGATTGCTCTAAAATTCCAGCAAAGTGAGACGTTTAAGCAAAATTCCTTCACATTATTTTACCCGTATCTGTATTTTCTATAACTTTTGATAATAAAAGTCTAAAATTAGATGAATATATTCTGTAAATGAAGTCGAGGACTAAGTGAAGAATCTTACCCTAAAGTAGTGTACAGTCAGCTCTCGTCCTTCCCTGCATCATCGTTGTTGTCCGACGCGATCGACTTCGCGTCCCCGTCCTCCGCTTCCTTCGATTCGACCGTCTCATCGAGCTCCCCGGGGGCTTCTGTGACCTTTACGACTTTAAGGGATCTACTCGCACTACAGCCCATGGTGCACTCTGAGAAACGCTTTTAGTTTCAAGATGAAGGGTGAATGAGTCAAGCAACGTTATGTGTCAGGTGAAAATGTCTCAGTCTGGTGCTGTCTGAAGGCTGGACGTTTCTGGAGATTCAAGAGTTTGAAGACATGATCAAGGTCCTGTTGAGGAAGGAGGAGAGACGTTTCCTATGACTACAGCACGGTGTTGTTGTTGTTGGTCTCTCTGGTCTCAGGTTGCGTGAATCTGTTGACTGAGAGCTTATTGTCATTCCCTCGCCAGGCGACGGGGGTTGAGATCTAACCGTGTGTCACGCGTAGTAACGGGAAAAGGTTTGGTTGTCAATCACTCTGCGTTCATAGCAACAGGTAAGAAGTGAAAAGTTTTATGGTAAAAAAAAAAAAAAAGCATGCATCAAAATGTGTTATGTTTACTGAGCAAGTATGATATGGACTTTAATACATAATTAATACTTTAAGAGTAAAATCTCACCAAAGCATATGATGAAGGCATGACTCTGTGACTGTTTGACCCTCTTCTATAATATGAACAATAATTCTGTTACGAGTAGAAAGGAGGATTTTAAGATTCCTAGCCGGTTGTCTCTGAGACAGTGCACACACACCACTCAGAAAGACCAACATTCTGCCCTTTTATAATAAAAAAAAATCTGAAATTTCTTTGGAGTTTTTTCTTCGAGGAATGTGTGATAACGGGTTTAACCCCATCTGAAAAGAAAAGTCAGAATGGAATTATGAAACTATGGGTGTCTATCTACTTCTTGTATGTCTAAGGTAGAATGGCAAAAAGGCGAAAGGAAGCTATTTGTAAGGTTGTTTTAAGTATTTACAGGGATTAACCTCAGGCGTGAGTGCCAAGCATGTACAGTACACACAATACACACATTGTTCTGGCACAATCCGATAATCGTGCTTAAATAAGCCAACAAGGAAATATCAGGAAGGGTCGAAAGTTCAATGTCAGAGAATAACGTCTAAATTTCCATCCAGGATGTCAGCAGAGTTATTTAAACTTCCAGGTTCCAGGATCTCCTGAGGTTACCAAAATCTGAAGATACTCAGGTCCATTATAAAAAAAAAAAAGTGTTGGGAAATAACCCACACACATCCTCCTGTACACATCTCTAGATTATTTATAATACCCAAGGTGATCTAAATGCCAAGTAAATGGTTGTAAAGCCGTAATTGTTCAGGAAAGAATGTCAGGAAAAATATTCTCCTAAAGAGTAAGAGCGCCTACATCTGTTTAGCCTTTGAATAACTGACTTGACCCCTTGCTAGCATTTCAGATGACACACGAAACAAGAAGCGAACAATGCTCAGAGAACGAGCGCCGGAGAGAGACCAAGGGTCTGTGAAATAGCGGGAGGATAAAGCAGGGTACACCTACATGTCACTTCATACATGTACTGTACTGTAGATTCAGCGTCGTGATCAGGGCATGGGAAAAACAAGATTGCCCCTTGAATTTATAGAGTCCTGTAGGTCGTTAGGTTGGGGCTCTATGAGCAGACTTGTTTGTTGGGGACGTTCCACAGATTTTTGATCAAATTTAGATCTTGGGAATTTAATACCTGGAGACGTTGGCATGATCGAACCTTTCTCAGCATTAACTTTTTTTGTTGAGCAATTTGTGCTTCAGTAGCTTATCTGTCGGATCGCAAAAAAAAAAAAAAAATAGACTTCTCTCCTAATGCACATCAATGAGTCTTGACTGCCAATAATGTGGTCTCCGGTTCACCAGTTGTCCTTCCTTGGGCTTCTATTGCATCCTAAACGCATTGCATTTTTGGAGTTACTCTGAGCCAGTTGTCTAGACATCGCAATCTGGCCCTTGTCAACATCACTCAGAACCTTATGATTGCCCATCCTTGCTTTGTGCGCAGTCATGTTGGAACAGGAAGGGGCCGTCCCCCCAAACTGTTCACACAAAGCTGGAAGCATGAAATTGTCCAAAATGTCCTGGTATGCTGAAGCATTAAGAGTTCCTTTCACTGGAAGCCCAACTCCTGAAAAACAACCCGTCAGTTCCAACATGACAGCGCACCAGTGCACAAAGCAAAGTCCATAAAGACATGGATGAGTGAGTTTGGTGTGGAAGAACATGACTGGCTTGTACCTTGAGTCCTGACCTCAACCTGATTTCCCAAGAACACACTCCTAAACTTTGTGGAAATCCTTTCAGAAGAATTGAAGCTGTTATAGCTGCAAAGGGGGCGGGGCAAGCATATTAAACCCAAAGGATTAAGAATTCAATGCTACTCAAGTTCATATGCATGTGAATGCAGGCGAACAAATACTTTTGCCAATGTAGCGTACGTGTAGCAAACATGACGTGATTTTAGCTGTTTTTTTACAGGCTGGGTCGCATGAACTCACATGTAGAATGGTTTTATGTAGAACGCAGACTGGGTCACATATATAATACTTTGTAGGCTGTCTTGGAGACAGGTTACTTCCTGCTTATCCTTATGTTAGAGCAACGATAAACATCCAATCTCTGACCAGCCTCTTGTATTCTCTCCATCATATAAAAAAAAATCTTGTAATTTTACCCAAAAACTAGAACTTCATCTGTCCTGAAGACATGGCTGTGCTGTGACTTGTGCAAACTGCTGACGTTACTTACAGCTAGATTACTTAAAAAAAGAATATCACACACACACACACACAAACAACCACTACACAATTTTTCTCAGCTACAATGCCCAGGCTTTAAATCTGTTCATTATTGATTTTAGACTATGTGGCATATTTGCAAGTTCCTGTGTTTGAGCTGTTACTACGGAGACGGGTGCTTAACAGAAGAGACAAATTTAAAATAGATAATAATGCACTCCTTCTGATCAATCACATTAGAAAAAAAAATCTACCTCTGATTAAAAACAAAACTGAATAATTAAAAATAAAATAAATTATGCAATATGCATTGTTTAGAAAATCATTTTCATGTGGAAGATTAAGGACGTTGTCTGTCTGGATACCTTAATAACCAACCTGCCCTTTTTCAGGCACTTATCATTCTAAAAGCAATTGTTCTACTGTTAAATTATTTAATTATCTGTAAATGTCACCGGCAGTAATCTGCTTTCTCCTTAGCAATCCATAAACGTAACAAGCTTTTGAAGATTTTAAACACTGAAAATGGGACAAAAAATAAACTTTGACATTGGCACATTTAAACCAAAGTTAAAGTTGTTAGAAAGTTGGGGGGAAAAATACAGAAATAAAATATGAAAGGTTAAAAAAATTAGTAAAACAAAGAAGACAAACATCAGCAGCTCAGTGGAAACCAAGTCTAGGTTGAGATCATGTGATAAAACATGCAGGAATTGTAAGAAGTGAAGAAAATAAATATAGAGGAAATGAATGCACAAAAGTTTGCGCACCCTTAGGACAAAAATTCCATTTATAATACAATGTACTGGGATTTTATATTTATTCTAATGGTGGACAAATTTCTCTCATTGCCAGAGTGTGATAAAAAATTAGCAACTAAATCACACATTGAGTTCACCGGTGTGCCGAGTCTGTTTAACCTGCTGTGTTGAAGGTGTGTGCGCTCCAGATGTAAAGTACAGTATTTCTGCATCAATAGCATATTTATTTATTTGTTTATTTATAAGCACGAAGTTGTTTCTACCAGCAAAACCAAAAACATTGACAGAATACAGACAGACGTTGGGTTACACTTGGACTTTGGTCAGTTCTGGTAAAAAGTGACATTTTTGTCAATTCATAAAACGATAAAACTGCAAATATAAAATACACACACCTAAACGAATTTGAATACTCAAAACTCAGAGTTCCCAAATTCTGCTTAAGCTGACTGAAAATCGATTTTGAAATTTATTCTAATGTTAAAAACCTCGGTCTTAAAAGTGCGGCCGATCTGCTCGTCTCCATGTAATTAACACAATTTGTAGTCCTGCTGTTACTGTGTAATTATATGCCCTGTTTCGGGTCTTACTCTTTATACACACACACACAACTGGTTTAACATTACACTTGTCAGACTACTGTAGTTACACCCCATGTCCTGTGTTGTGTTGTAGGTTGTTGCTTGGAGGCATAACTTTGGGACGAGAGTGAAACTGACTTCTGTCCCCAAAGCCCCCGTGTGGGTAAATGGAGTTACTGCATGTCTTCATTTGTTTTAAATTTATTATTATTATTATTATAAAATATCTAAAACAAAAAAACAAACAAAATCCAAACGATATTGCCTAATATTACACTACTTGATGATAAAAAGATTTTTGACCTGCATCCAGCAAAGAAAACCAAACCAGGAAAATGGGCTGTGATTGTGTTAAGAACTGTCCAATGCATCATTAAAACCTGAAAGCATAATAGTGAACCATCAGCTTTACAGAGAGAATGCTGTCTGAAAGAACTGAAGTTAAATAAAGAAAATTATGAAAGGCTTGTGTTTGCTAGGGATCTTAAAGATTGGACTTTGGAGTGATGGAAGAAATTCATTTGATCTGATGGGAATGGAATGACTATTATTATTATTATTATTATTATTAATTATTAAATATGATTAGTTGTGCTAGTAAAGTACGTACATGTTTAAACTAACTCACTTAAGTGCCAACAAATAATAATAATGACAATCCGCTACCTGAAAAACACTACTATTATTAATAATAATTTTGAAAAAACCTTATTACAGTAAAATTTAAGATTTACTATACTAGTTGCAAGAAAAGTTTTCTAAACAAAACCTTTGTTAAAAAATGTCAAATATCTTTAAATAAATAAATTTATGTCAATGGTTACAGACACACAAATTACACCAACTTTGTATTAAACCCTAAAACTGACACTTTGTATTAATTTTATCACCAACCATCAGTAGTGTAACATTTACAGACATTTTAATATAATTTTTAAATGAGAATTTATGTAATTATTCAATTTAAAATATATTAAGTAATTTTAAAACTTGCACTGAACTAAAAAATTACGAGGGCCATAATTTTAGAAATAATGTACTACTACCAATAATTACACACAGCTTCAAACAGTTAGTACACTAGTGGTACACTAAACCCAGAGCTGCGAACTCTGTTGTATTAATGTGCAATTTAAAACAGTTAAAGAGCTGCTAACAGATAGCCCTGTGTGCTTTTTGGCGACTTTGCTACCAAATCCGTTAACAGATCACAAAGAAATGATTTGCGGTATCGGCAAACCAGACAAAAAAAAATAGTAAAACTTCATCTGATTAAAAAAAAAAGTTTTTCTGTTATAACCCATTTTAATTTCATTTTATCTTTCAGCATGAAACTCGGATGGAAAAAAAAAAAAAGAAGCTAACCCCTGCCATGATCAAACACAAAAATCAATAAAATAAAAAGACAAGAGTAACCGACAGACATCATGGATAGTTAGAATACGTTTAATAAAAATAATTAAACCTCAATTTTTTTTCTCTATAGAGACTTCATAGAAAGTAATTCAATAAATTAGAAATCACTTCTTAAGACATGTAATCTCCACTACATGAAGTGTGTTTTTTTTTCCTTTTTTTTTTTGCATCTAACACAAGAGCACAACTTTTGCAAATATTGCAACTGTCCAAAGAACAAAATCCAACAAAAACAAGAATGATTTGTAGTATCGCCTATCAAGAGCATAAAATAACTAAAGAGGAAAAAAAACACACACACAGAAAGGCCATTTTCTATTCGTCATTTCAACATCTATTTCTCATAGTTGGAAAAAAATAATAATAAAATAAAACAGCTTTACAGTAGTGTATATGCTTTTTTTTTTTTATTAATTTTTTTTTATTCCGCTTGCAAGTTGCATGTTGGGAAGGAAGTGATCCGGTCAGAGTCAGTGGTGCAGGATTGAATATGTAAATCAACACCATAGTCATTAAATGGTAATATCTGATGGATCAACATGAGTTATGAGGGGAGGAAACAAAAATCTAACTTTTAAAATGTAAAAATAAGTAAAAAAAAAAAAAAAAAAAAAAATTGGCCAGCTGTCGGTCGTGGAGATATATTCACAAGTTGAAATTTTTCATGGGATTTTTTTTTTTTTTTTTTTAATAGGATGTTGTTTTACACACACTTCTTCACAAAAGTGAAATAAAGAAAAGGATTTGAAATCATTATTATTGTCGTGTAATTATTATATAACATGACCAGAGACAGATGATAAGTTGGGAAGTACAGGATGTGCTCAGGAGCAAATAATTTAGAGACATTTGATACCATGAATAATAATAATAATAAAAATCAGGATGATCTTTATAATATTGAAAAAAAAAATTGCTATTTTAAGAAGTACGGAAATGCGAACACGTTCCTGCCCTCGTGTCCGAGGGGCAGATTCAGAGGTACGGTGTAAGAGCACTTTTCAAAAAAGGGCAGTTTAAAAAAGTCAGTCAGCACTTGCGGATACACTGATGAGACTGGAAAGTGCGGAGAGAGAGAGAAAAAAAAAAAGATTCGAAACAGTGATGGTTTTTATTAAAGTGTTCAGTTCAAACGTTGGAGCTTAACAGCTGAGGTTTCTTCAGGAGTCGAGTGAAAAGAAAAACAAAAACAAACCAACGTACAACCCTGGAGTTTACTATACTGCTCGTTAAACAGTTCATCGTACATAATGTCATTATTAGCGATGAATAATAAAACTGGCACTGGCGACTCCTTCGTGGAGGTGTATGCTACGAATGCAACGACCTGAAGCACTTTTCCTCACTCGGTCCTGGAGGAAATGCGCGTTACGTTTTTTTTTTTTTTTTTTTAATGTATTTATTTATTTTAAATAGCGCGCGATTCAGTATTTAATGCACGGTTCCATGCACAGATCGACAACTGGAGATTCGAAGAACAGAAAGCTGAGATGACGCTTTTACACACCCCAAAACACACACACACATACGTACACAAATGCCGCATTTCTGACCTGATTCTCAACCTCAGGACCCGAGGAACTGCGCTTCAGCATATTAACACCATCTTAGTTTAAATTCTCGAAAAGAACGCGACTCTAGTTTCTCTAGAGTTTTTTCCCCATGCACCGACGACGAGATGTTTATACACACCAACAACGTGATTATTAGCTTTAAAGACTGCTTTAAATACCTTAACTTGCCTTTTTTATGTATTTATACCTACAAACATTATACCAATACTTTAAATGTTCTGGGAAGCAGGACCATCATGATGGAGCATCGTGGGTATGAAAGACGACGCAACGTAAAAGCAGCACATGCCACAAATTAGCAAGAGGATTAATGGATGCATGTAGAGAGAGACACACATACATGCTAGAGGAAGCCAGCTGATTTAGAGGAAAAAACAAGGGCCCTATATGTTGCTCCCACCCACACACACACACACTCTCTAAAATAGGCATTGTAGGTTCGAGCCCTGTAGTACTACAACATGATGCAGAACATGTTTGTGTCTTTTTTTGTTTGTTTGTTTTCCCACAAAAGCCTTTCCAGGAACACTTGATTAATTTCACCAGCGTTATTCCAGTTTATTACGGAATGACATTTGGTATGAGAACACGCGCGCACACACACATACACACAACTAGACTTCATTTCCTTCAGGAACGCAGCCTTAGACAATCCTTACATCTACATCACCTGACAAGTACTGTAATAGCATTACACTTATACTGATAATATCCTGGTCCATTTCATGATCCAACTTTCAATTATGGATTTTGGTTGTATTTTTATGGAAAGAGATACCAAAGAAAAAGTGAAAGAAAAAAAAGTGGGATACACAGAGAACAAACAAGAAACGCTATGTATAATATATATATTACAAGACAGAAATACTATTGTTTGTAAAAGATTGAAACGTGGAAGGAAAGAAGGATGTAGGAAGAATGGAGAGTGGAGCACGGTGACGGCGTTATCTACAGCTTCAGTGACATTCGTTAGCTGCCTGTGTTATTGCTGAAGTTATAAAGAACCAGACTGTCTGAAATTCAGATGTCGTATGATCCTGCAAAATTATTTACCAAAAAGAAGAAGAAAAAAAAACAAACAAAAAAAACAAAAAAAAAAAACAAAAAAAAGTCAAGTTCTGTTTCTTCCACACAAAATATATTAATTATACAGCTCGGCATGAGCGATAACGTCCTGGTTTTTCTTCTTTGTTTTTTAATAAAATTAAATCCCAATATAATTCATACAGTAATGCCAATGATTTTCTTTTTGAATTCTTGTCTTCTGCAATTGTACATCACTGTGCAATACAAGTTCATCCCCCAAAAAAACAAACAAACAAACAAACAAAAAAAAACCTACTAAAGTTCCTGGACATGCAAAATGTCTTTTCGTTTTTTTTTTTTTTTTTTTATCAAACAAACGCTGTACCTAAACAAACACTGAAATCTCCTTTCAGCATTTGTGGAGTCTCGTCATTTTTATTTTAATTTTTTTACCCCCCCCCCCCCCCCAACCCACCTCCCCCCATCTTTATTACACAACACTTTTTCGTTCTCATATTTACACGAAAAAAAAGAAAAAAAGGAAAAAACAAAAAACACAAACCTAAATCATTTTGTAAGTGCTCTTATATATACGTGTTTGCATGTGTACATTTCTAAGAGATGTAATATAAATATATATGTATTTATATTTATTTATAGAATATATATATATATAAAGGCTCAGTCTTCATCAGTGGAATCAGAGTCCTCTGATGACGAAGATGACGATGAGCCTTCCGCGTCCGAGGAAGACGACTCCGCCTTCCCCGAGCCCTCTGGACCACTGATGTCCTTCTGCTCGTCAGGCTCCTCCCCTTCGTCCTCCGCGTCCTTCTCCAAGCGGCCTGAGCTTTTGTGTGTGGCGTCAGAGGGGGCGGGCTGAGCTGGAGGGCCGGGCTGAGGACTCGTAGCTTGTGCCTGATTGGCCACGGGCAAGTTAAGGCCTGGGTTGAGAAGCATCCCTGGGTAAAGCATGCTGGAGAGCAGCAGGGGGTTGAGAGCCAACGCTTGGCCTGAGGCTGAAGCGCTTGTCGAGCTTGGACTTTCTGTCCTCTCCGACTGGATCTCTGAGGTCTGAGCCGCCGCTTCCCCGCCGCTTTTCTTCCCTGAATCCTCGCCGGAGGCAGCTTCCTGTTTTCCCAGCAGATTGCTCATCCCAAGCAGGTTGGGCAGGCCGGCCATGCCCGAGAGCATCATGGGAAGCATGGCGGCCATGTTGGCAGGGTCTGTCTGGAGGCCCATGAGTCCTGCGGTGAGCTGGAAGCTCTGAAGGCTCTGCAGGGCCTGCAGGCTGTTCAGATCCAGACCAGAGATGAGCCCGTTGTTTAGGAGGGGGCCGACGCCGAGGGTGGCACCGGCGTTAGAAGTGTTAGCCACTTTGGCCAGAGCGTTTTTGGGCCGCCGACCTCGTCTGCTCACCTCCTCCGGTACGATAGGACCCGTGAGGATGCGGTCAAACATGCTTTCCGGGAGGTAGCCCTGGACAAAACGAGAACATACGGTTTTAATATAAAAGACAGAGGATGAAAAGGTAACATGCTGCAAATGCCTTGGTGACCAAACCTTGTCTTGTAACAACATTCAACATAAGAATAAGATTTCTCACCAATAAAAGGGACTATAATGATCAAGTGACACTAGACTCAATTCAAATTGATAGATCAAAAGATTACAGTCTGATTAAAAAAAAAACAAAAAAAAACGGATCTACTCATTCTCACCGACTGTTTGACCACATCTGCCCACTCAGGTGGAACTCCATACTCCGGATTCTCCTGGAGGAACCGACTCAAATCCTTCAAAGGAGGAGCAAACGCACCACCGATCTGTACACAAAGAAAAGACATGCCCTGATATAAACCTGATATGTAAAAAAATCCACACGATGTCAGTGCAGCTGAAAGTCTTACAGACTACTTTCACGTTACAAGGCACGTTGTTCAATTTAGTTTTTTTTCTGGTCAGACCAGATTTGCACATCGTGATGATTCACACTGATTATTATTATTATTTTTAAGTGATTCTAACTACACTCTTTGTCTGTCGTCTGAAACGAGACTCGAGTACAGCACTGTATCTTCTACATCACTATATCTTTTCTTGTGCTATCTGGGTTAAAATATCTCACGAGTTGATGCATTTTAAACAACAGATGCGCAATTGGCTCAAGGGCTCAACAGTGGCAAAGTGGTGGCGCTGGGGCACAAACCCTCGACCTTCCGATCAGTAACCCAGAACAGAGTTGAGCCACAACTCCCCCACCGCATGTGATCATGCGCACAAACAAAAATCTGCATGAATTCATATCTGAACGTTCTCATGGCCGTGTATCGAATATGTATCTAATCTAGGGCTGCAACAACTAATCGATAAAATCAATAATTATCGATAATGAAATTCGTCGTCAATGAATGCAGTTATCGATTAGTTGAACTGCTCACGTTGGTGAGGAGCGCAGCCACAAGATGCACAAATACACAAAGATACACACAGATACACAGCCGCTCGCGCAATGGAGGTTAGAGAAGCGTTTGCAGGAAAAGGCGAGTGCCTATGACGTTATATTCCTGCCACAATTCTGAGTTGGCATTTTGAGAGCATTTTGAGAGCAGAAAAAGCACCCCATGCTCCATTCTCGATTCTGTGCGCGCTCGACTCTGCCTTCACGCGCAAGCAACATTAATTTTCTGTGCGCGCTTGACTCTGCCTGTACGCTCGCTCAACTTTGTCCAGTGTTACAAAACTGCCACAAAACCAGCTAATCACAGACTTCCACACACGACTTCTGATTGGCTGTTCCTTCTCTATCAGCTGACAATATCTGCAATTATCGTTAAAATGCTGTATTTTGCAGCATTCTGTATATTCAAATTGTTATTTATTTATTTTAGAAAGAGACAAGTCAGCATAAGTGAGTTCATTCAAATAAGAAATCCCCCAATGCACTCCACACCAAGCAGCCACTATAACAGATGCCATCCAATATAATAAGAGTACAACAATTGTTTTGCTTATTTATTTATTTATATTTGCGATATTTAGAGGAGTTTTATTGTTCAAAAACAAACGTTGTCTTTAATTTACGGTTTAAAGTGTCAAAATTAAAGATTATTAAACGCTACATGTGGCTTTTGCATTTTTTTAAAGTTTAGTTTTATACATAACTAATAGCCTGATTTATGGTTTTATATAGTTATAAGCAAAACATGAAATTAAAAAAGCTTTTAGTTTTTATCCAATTAATCGAAAAAAATAATCGCCCAACTAATCGATTATCAACATAATCATTAGTTGCAGCCCTAATCTGATGTATAGCAACATATGAACGTGACTTCGATCCGATCTGAAAAATATTAAAGTGAAGATAAAATATAAAAAGGCTGGGATGCGAGCGTTTCAAACCTTGCGAGCGTTCCTCCTGTTGATGATTTGGACTCTTTCCTCTCCTGTCAGGCTGTTGACATCAATCTTATTAGGATTTCTACAGCGATGCCTCTTCTGCTTCGGCCGTCCGTCCTGAAACTGGATCTTGTTCAGCCCCTGCGCAAGCAAACCACAATCGGTAAACACACTGGCTTTAATGAGTCCCGTTCTTCCCAAACACGTAAATTATTCCCACTTCTTATTCGGCTTGAGAATAAAAAAGAAAACACAGACCGTTGCTCATCGATAGATAGCTCGTGAATTATGTCACTGTGCTGATGTTAACGCTTTTATAAAGTTAATAAACAAGCTAAAAGCCCATTTCTCCTCATATGCACTACACAAATGATATGAATTTAAAAACCGTGCTTAACCTTAATACACGATTATCCCTGCAGCTGAAATCATGTAATATGCTTTATCTAATTCTAACAACCAAGAAAATTAGATTTTGTACCACATGGACATCCAAGAAAGCGTGTTCTGTTTATTACCGGGATGAAGGCTCCAACGTCTGCCACGAAGCCTGGGTGCTCCTTCAGCCACTGATCTAGATCCTTCCTTTTGGGAGCGTCGTCCCCGGCAAGGCGTGTCCCGTCTTTCACGTTTATGACAGGGACTCGGGTCTCGGTGTCCGTCGGCCCAACAACCTGAGAGGTGCCTGGGGTCGAGGCAGGGGTCGCGATCCTACTCCATCCTTGAGGGACCTGAAAATGAGGGAACAGTATGAGCAGCTAAATTTAACATTTTCAGTGAACTATTTTTTAAAAAGGTAAAAAAAAAAAAAAAATGTAATAAAAATAATTGACACAATCGGGGACATACTTTTTATTAGTTTTACAGATAGCCCCCCACTTACAAACAAGTTCCGTTCTGGGAGCACGTTCATAAGTTTGATTCGTTCAGACAACGTGAGTCTTATACACCTTTGCCACAAATATACAGTGTAAAGCATAGAAATCCTCTTGACTAAATCTCTGTCCCCTTTCCCCACACTGCCATCATGTGGCCAAAAACCATAACCAGGCCTAAGGAAATGAATCTCACTTGAAAAGTAATAGTTTTGTATCTGCACCTTTAAATCGCAAGGGGAATCCTGGACGCAATTTTGTCTCAGAGCTGTTGGTCACCGTTTCATGTCTGGGATTTTCCAAAATTAGGATTATTCCCCAACAGGACATCTTTACAGAATAGCAGTTTTCTATCATCGTGCTCCAGGATGGATTAATTGAAACCAGTGAGGCCCTTACTTTAGACATTTTATACATTCACTTACACACTGAAAATATTGTATACAGTTGTAAATATTGGCTTTTGGTGAATATTTGTACAATACACGTGAGCTACTTCCGTGATTGAACTGGAAGGAGAACCACGGTAAGTTCGTATCTGCGGAAATTCGTCACTTCGTGAATGTTTGTAAGTCGGGGACGTATTTTGGTATTTACATTATCCCACTTCCTGTTGTTAGACCTTTTTAAATTGCTTAAAAATCACATGTTCCACATAGTGTAGCCTGTTGCTCCTCATACCTGGTCAGGCATCGCAGTCGGTCTGTTCTTGTTCATGAAGAGATGATCCATGCCTTCTACATTCTTCCTTCTTCCTCTCCTCTTCTTGATCACTGGCTGATCGTTGACCATTCCGTTCAGTCGCATCTGTTCACTCGGGGCTGCACAGAAAACCTGATTTAATGCCTTGTTTTATGACGTGGTGTGGCGTGAAGTTCGTGCGTGCTGTAGTGACGAGTGGTTTACCTTGAGGATAACTGTTCTGTGTTTTAGTGTAGTCGGTCAGGCTGCTATCAGACGCACTCTGTAGTTCCTGCAGTCTGGCCAGATACTGCTGCTGGGCCAGAGGTCCCTCCTCTCCGTCTAGGGGACGCTTCAGCGGCAATCCCTGCTTCTGGAAGGTCAGTTTCAGACTGCCTTCCTGCTAAGGGTTGTAAGAGGTATCAGAGGCCGGTTTTAATATTTTAAAACATATAGACAGAGAGAATTGTTATTGATTATTAGCAGGCTAAGCTCAAACTGCAATTAGGGAAAAAAATAGAAATTAAAAGCATCCATCAGAAGGTGCGGGTTAAACTTAAATAAATAAACAGAAGCAAAAATGGTGGAGGAAAACAAACAAAACAAAATGAGTAAATTAATGAAAACTTTAGCAGAAGCGTGCCAAGTACTGCAACAGCCACTGCAGCTTGGCTTTTCTCTTTTTTTCTTTCTTTTTTTTTTTTTCAGCAAGGGGTGGGGGAGAACTTAAAAGAACATACGTCATTTATTTTGACTGAGAACTCCTTTTCTCTGTCTGCATCATGCTTCTTCACCTTTGAACCCTGAGGAGAGGCTGCGGGGTCATCTGCCAGATTGGCAGCGTGGTCCATGAGCTTAGTGGTATAGAACGAGGACACTGCGGCACTTCCCTCGTACGCACGCCGGGCCCCGGGCCACTTGCCCTTCAACACCGCCTGACAGATACTGTCCAGTCGGTTTATCATAACACGGTCCTGTAAGGCGAAATAAACGAACACGAGCGTGACTGACTGGCGCCGATTCTTACATTAAAAGCCCACCTTCGTTAGAGTGCGTGTCTTTACCTTCGGCCAATAGGAAGCGGCGAGCATGTAGCCTCCACCGTGGAAGGGGTGGGAGAGGTTAGCGACGCCGTTGGTCACGTGACTGTCCTGCAGGTCATCGTGAGTAGTGCTATGGGATGCGATGCTGTCCTCGTCGAAGCCTTTAACGCCGGGCACCACTGCAGCTTCACACAAACACACAACGAGAAAAAATTTAAAATTATTACCGCAGAACACTATATTCCATTAAATTTGTTCGGGAAAAACATTCCAGAAACTTTGTATGATGTTTCCTCTGCTCCAGAGTTTGGATTACAGTATATATCGTGTCCTATTTACCGTTCTTTGAAGCCTCCTCTCCGTCGCTCTCTTCAGAAGACGAGGACGACGATGATGAAGACGACGAACCGGAAGAGCAGGAAGACGACGAGGAGGAGGAACTGGACCCAGACCGTGATGTGGACGAGGACGAAGACGAGGATCTCGACGAAGAGCTGGACGAGGAGCTCGAGGAAGATGCGTCCGAATCCGTGTCAGACCCGGACCTCCTCCTCGCCTCTTTGCGACTTCTCTTGCTCAGTTTCTTCTGCTTCCGGCTCTCGGGGTTGGGCGCGAGCGGCTTCGTCCTGGCGGCCTCCATCCGTCTTTCTCTCTCGTTGTCTCCTTCCTTTTCTTCTTTCGGCCCTTCCCCTGTAGGCGTGGGAGGCCTGAGGGAAGGCCAGCTCTGTGGGCCTGCCTCCTCCTCTCCCTCCTCCTTGGGCGTAACCTCCCTAGGGATGGAGTTAGTCAGCGGTGAAGGTGAAGCCCCTGGAGTCTGGCTCTGTGCTAATAACGGGGTCGGGGTGCGCGTCTGTCCGAGCAGCAGGGCCGGGTTTTGGGCTTGGCTTTGCGCCGGCGCTCCCTTGTTTTGGCTGTAGTTCCTCTGGGCCGTCATGAAGCTTAGCTCGGGGTCTCGGAGGATGTGGTAGTCGGTCCGGCTCACCCCGTGCTTGGCCGCGCCGATCAGCAAATCGCGGTCGTGGGCGCCCGTCTCCCACCACACGGGCAGATCTGAGCTGGCCTGGCACAGCGCCAGGCGCTCGAAGAGCTGAGGGTGGCGCAGAACCTGTTCCCGAATCTGCCGCAGCAGCTCGACTCGGTACAGCGTGCGCGAGGCGCGCTCCTCTGTGATCGGCTGGATGGAGAGAGTCGGATCGTCTGTGTCTGAAATGAGGAGCGGAGCAAACAGCGTATATTTATATATAGTTTATTATAAAAATCTATACAGTTCATCTACAATATTCAGACATTCATAGTGACATAGAATCCAAAGAAATATAGCGGAGTAAACCATTAATCACAGTAGAGTCCAGATCTCAGAGGGTTACATCCCACTCACTTTACCCAGAATTAAACCGTTAACTCTAGGTAACTGTATCAGACTCACCGCCCTCCCTCGGTGGTAGGCGGCAGACCCGCCTGCACATGGCAGTGAAAGCGCAGAGGTATTTGTGGAGACTCTCATCTGTCTTCTTGTGCAGCCGAGCCATGGCTCTGAATTTGGTCCAGTCGAAGCGGCCCAGTTCCGGATCGAACACGACGCCGAACGTGGAGACCACGCGGTAGAAATCGGCCTCCTCCCTCCTGGTCCACCTGTGAGGAAGGTGGAGGAACAAATTTAGTTATACAAGTTTATTATATTTGCATTATTATGTACAAGACCATTCCCTACAAAAATACACTAACATTAATGAATAAATAACATTACAGAAGAAATGGAGGGAGAAAAAAAAGAAGTCAATAATGTAGACTCTTGCGTTTTGCATGAAAATAGAAAGGAGTGAGTGTGATGAAGTTACCAAAAGAACTCATTCTCCAGCATGCTCAGTTTTATTTAGAATACTGCACAAATCTGTATCGAACACTACTGCTTATGTTCAAGCAAAGAGTTTCCACACCAAATATTGACCGTTTATTGTTTGTTATTACTTAGTGCTTTTTATAGAAGTTTCTTTTAATGTAGAAATGTTTTCAAAAGCATCATTGCATATGTTTTTTGTTTGGATGTTCCCAAGACTGTTGCACAGTGCTGTGAATAAAACAGCTGTTAGGTTTTACTGAGCGTGCTGGAGAATGAGTTCTTTTGGTAACTTCTTTTGTCATACTCGCTCCTTTCTATTGTCAAGCAAAACCCAGGAGTCGACATTATTGATTTTTTCCCCATCTGAAAACTAGTCCTTCATGTAATATGTCTTTCTTTACAGGCATGCAGCCATAATAAACTTGTATAACAAAATTTGTACTACAGATAATATGGTGCCTAAGACCTTTGCACAGTCCTGTGTATATCAAAAGATGTTTGTTACTAGAGTCAGAACCTCACCTTTGTTGTCGCTCGATCTTGGCAGCGATTTTGGGATTGATCGCGTCCGTAAGCATGGGGGGCACGGGGCAAATGTCAGGGGTCGTGGTTTGCTGCGTGTGGTGGATCTGAAGGATCTGTCTGCTTTTGGTGAAGCGCTGTGAAGCAGTGATCAGGCGCCGCAGCCGAGCCGTCAAAGCGGACGAGGACGGCCAGTACGCTCCCGTGACGACGCCCAGGGAGGCGCCTCCAACGTCCAGCATGGATCCGCCTTCTAAAAACACACGATTGAAAGTCGTGAATGCCGTGTGATTGTGTTTTAAACACACAAAGCAGCACTTCATCTCTAGGCTGTCCCCAATTTAGGAAACACTTTCCCACCAGTTGAGTTGTTTATGTTCAACACAAACGAAAGGAAAAGAAATACGGGTGTGAGCTGAAGCATTGATGTTCTCATACCTCCTCCCGTATCCGTTATGACCAGATCGCCAGGAGAGGATGCATCATCCTACAGGAGAAATGCATTTTTATTACCATATGGAGAAAACATTACAGTCTTTGGAATACTGATCGTGTTTCTTTACGCAAGTGCCTTACCTCCATATCATCTTTAAGTAGAGTAGGAGCAGGCTTGTACTCTGGATCATCACCATCCCTGCAGAAGCACAATAAGTCACATCCATAATAATAAAACTAATAAAAAAATAAACTTCTTTATTTTTAAATCATAACCTTCATGGCCTTGTATTTTGCGTCTGTGTCTTTATGTATCAAACGTTCTTGTCTCACCCATCCATAAAGTCGTTTGCTCTCTGTTCAGCAGCGATGGCCTTCTCGTCCGGCCGGCCGACCCGCTCTAGGAAGCACAGAGCAGAATCTGCGCGAATAGTGTTGTACTTCTCGTAACCTGCGAAACACATGTGTGCTGATTAATCATTATTTAACCTCCTCAGAGATGTACACTGAAATCCAGGCAGGTAAAGGTGTAAGAGCGTAAGACTTTTACAAAGTCAATGTATGTGTGTATAATAATACAGAGTGGGGCATAGAGATCTCTGATTTTGAAGGGGTATAAATTTTTTTTTTTTTTTAAAACAAGCTTGAAGAAAAAATTGCATATATTTATTTATAATTGCCGAAAACGTTTCGAGAGTGAAGTTTTCCATCACTCACTCTGCGGGTCACATCAGACGAAATGGCGTCGATTTGCTTTTGATCCTTTCCTTCAAATCCTTCAGAGATCAAAGACGATGTTTGAGAACCTTTTTTCTTTAGGTATCCCCAAAAGAAAAAAACGGTCACATGTTCTTAAATCTGGTGATCGTCCCGAGCACCCTTACGACTCCCCTTAAAAAGAGATCGAACGTCCAAGGAACATTTCCCTCGATGCGCTGAGCCAATTTGAGGTGCAAAAACGTCTCCAACGTTTCGATGTACCGGTCGGAGGTCAAAATCGTTACTATCGTACCACCTTCAGAATGCGGGAGATATTTATGACCACACCCCATTTTAAACAATAATTAATAACCGTTAATAACAGACACGAGAGAAATCCTTTGCGGTCTCCTCTTTAAGCAGCATGTGACAGTGTGCAAGTGTGTATCCTCACCATGCTTGAAGACTCCTATCAGCAGACACTTGTCTGCGACCATGTCCCACCACATAACAGGCAGCTCTGAATGATCCGGCTCAGGAACCCAGATCTCTATCTCGCTGTAAGAGCAGAGCAAAGCAGATGGTTAGGGGCTGGAACGTAATGCGTTATTATCGAGAAGAGGCTTAAAGCTAATCTGACATTTAAATAGTAGCTTAGTCACGTTGGCTGGTGTCACTACCGAGATATAAAAACCCTGCTGGCTGAGCTCCAGGACACAGTACAGGTAGACAAGGTAGTGAAACAGATTGTTTTAGTCAACAAATGAGTTTTAATCACTGTGCAAAACATTTCAAAAATCTTACATAAACTCTAAAGGGTCATTTTTCAAGAAACTTGAGGTAATTAATTAAAAGCAAGTTAGAACATTATTCTGGTCCTGTTTATTTCTTTTAAAAAAATTAATCTTTGACTAGAACTGTAATGTAAATGTAGAACTGAGGTTAAAAAGCTGTAGTTTTGGTTGATGGACAGCAGATGGTGTAAACCCTGACATATTAACACCCAACACCACAAGCAGTCTTGAAGAAAAAAAATGCGCGCGCACAAAAAAAAAAAAACTCCCAAAAATTAAGCAAACATGGCTGCGGATTGTTAAAAAAAAATATATATATATATTTTTATAAGTACAGATGCCGACATCGATACCGGTTCCTGAGCAAAACGTAAAAAAAAAAAAAAAATTAAGATACTAAATTTCCAAAATCTGTTGTAACAAATTGAGAAAAACATGACACATTACAAAACATATCAAGTTTTATTTTTAAATAAAATATATACATTAAAAAAGTAAATACATAAAGTAAACTTTTCATACCATACAAACATAAACCTATTTAAACCAGTTTAATGTTTCTGTAACCCCCAACCACTCAAAGTTAAATAATTAAATAAACCCGTTTACTGCATCACAGTCGTTTGAGGTGTTGTGCAAGTACACACATGACAGGAGCTAGCTCTCACACACAAAATGTTTGCCTTCAAAGCTGGAAATTTTTTTATTAACTAACTAAATTGATACACTTCTAAAAAAATTTTTAACTAGTTCACTTTATTTCTTCGTGTTTTTTTTTTGCTCCGCCCACAAGAAGTTTCACGTCACATGAGGATTCTGATCCTCGTGCGGTTCGTTTCGTTTATGACTAGAGAGGGAGAGAGATTAATTTTTTTCTGTAATCCGAACTGTTTGTCTAAAAAACGAGCCAATGGACAGGGCTGTTTTCGCATGTTCATGCACAACACATTCTGTTAATATCAATAAATAAAAGCCGTAATGGAATCGGGAACCTTCATGAACCTCAGATTAGGTATAAAAATGTGGTACTAAACAATGAGGCACTTGATGGTATTGAAGCAATTCACTCGGTGCCATAAAAGGAGCAGGAAGTGTGTTTTGCATAGTCGAGGTGAAAGGCTCTCATGACTCACCTTGCATCGACTCCATCCAGAACTTTCTGACACTGAGAACCAATCAGCTCCTGTTTCAGATAGTACAGCATTCGCACTCTCAACAACACCCTACACACACACACCATTCGAGAGAGAGAGAGAGAGAGAGAGAGAGAGAGAGAGAAAGAAACAAGAGAGTGGGTTTAATAATAAGAACAAGCTTCAGCCATCAATTGGCAATAAAACAGATTTACATTACATGTAGGAAATGAAACACATGGTTGTGAAACACGGCGTGGCACGGCGTTGTGTACAATTACTGTTACTGCACTACGGTTACGTGAGCTGCTAATAACAACCCATATTGAAAGGTTTAACTCCTTATATAACCACGGCAGACTGTCTAGAACTTTTTTCATAAATTTTATCCATTTTACTTATAATTAACTTTGTACATAAACGGACACTACTTGACCGATCCGGATCGATCATTCCACAGCACAGTAGTGTCATGTGCATGTGGAGTCTAGACTATTAGTGCAGATAAGCGCGCGCACACACACAAAACTGCAGAGTCTGACATTAGTGGCATTCCAGCCCTGAGGGAAAACTCAGACGTAAGCAGAGCTAGTGTGTGTGTGTGTGTCCGAAAATAAACAAAAGAATACTTTCTAAGCCTTATTGTCCCAGAGCCAATGGGGGCAGGGTGGTGTTGGTGTTCGGGTTGGGGTAACTGTCTCTCTGACACACGCCTTTTGAGATGGATTCAGAAACAAAATCGAAACTATATGCATCTGTGTGCATCTGATCTGAAGAAAAAAAAAAAAGTCTAAGAGACACCATGTTTAATTTTTAGATTAAATGGAGCTTGGTACAGAATTGTGCAAAGTCTTGAGTCACATCTCACTTCTTCATATTTTATGTCTAAAGAGCCAGACAGGTCTTGTATTTTTAATGAACGTAGTCTTGAGGAATAGATTCTCCAGGTTTCCTCAAGAACTTTTTTTTTGTCTCCGATTTTCAGTTTCCCTTAAAAAAAAATTATAATAAAATAAAAAATAAAAATAATTCATTAATTATATATATATATATATATATATATATATATATATATATATATTTTTTTTTTTTTTTTTTTTTTTAAGCAGTTTTGCTAATCAGGCCAGTGATTAGTATACTGCTGATGCTGAAGGCTGAGCGGTTGGAACAGACGACAGGGGAAATGAGGTCGCTGCTGAAGGTGTTGCATAAACAACCAATTTAAAAACTTTATTTTTAGGCACTTTGCAGCCTGTCACAGTAAAACATTTGCTCCCATTTCTTTCATTTAATCTAAAACATTTTAATATGAAGTAATGAGGGGAGGGCTCAAGACCTTTGCACTGTACGGTATATAATATACTGATTTGTTTAAATGCCACATCAACTCGCATCAAAATCAATTTGTAGAATTAATTTTAAAATACAGGGTTGTTGATTTATGCTCCTACAGGTGGCGCTTTAAACTATTTACTTATTAATAGGCAGCACATCATGTGTTACAGGAGCAAATTATATTCAGAATTGTAACGAAATCTAACCTAAAAATTTTTTTTTAATAAAAATACATTTATATATAATATTTACAGTATCGCACCTAAGTATTGCGATATTGTCGTATCGGGTGGTCCTTGGTGATTCCCATCCTGTCTATATGTGTATATTGTGTATATGTCAGAACAAAAAAAGTAAACCAAAAAAAATTTAAAGATTTAAATTTAAATCTTTAAAGAAATGAGAAATGTGAGTCCGTTCATTCTATACAACGCTGAAGTCATGATATTCACATCATTTCACACACAAGGTCACAAACACAAATATATTAATACATTAGTGTACAGACGTTCCAGAATAGCTAAGCATCATTACATTTGTCCTCCTGTACCGTCAGCAAAACTACAGCTTATTATTGCTCCTGATCTCATTATATCACATTAGTGCAACATGGATACGGTGATATTCTAAAATACATCAAAATACCAGTTATCATATTGCTTTTCTTATTCAATTCCATTTTATTGTAAACTTGAAATTTCACAGCTAAGTTTTCTATATTAGTATAATTTTTATTATATTCTTCTTCTTATTATTTTAGACTTTTAATTGGAACAGTCTAATACTCTTTAAAAAGTATGTATGTTCTTATTTCTTATTTTGTATTTGAATACACTTTTTTATTTTAGGTCGTACAAGCATGTCACTGCATGTCAAACTGTGTAATTTGAATTTTAAATCAACCACTAGGTGGCCGCATAAATCCCTAAAACCTAGTTTCAACTCTCAAACAAGACAGACATTCACTATGTGGGTTTAAACTTTCATTTTGCTCCCACGCACACACGGCTATGAGTTTGCGCTAAATACTGAGGCCCCGAACATTTAAACATTAAAGTTTAACCCCGTAAAAATTTGGCATGTTTGCTAAAACAAACAACTTACTTGTTACAGTGATGCTTAAGATGCTTCTTGTATCCGTCATCAGACAGCATGTGCTCGGGGTTGTGCTTCCTGAGCCACTCAGCTTTCTGAATGTCAAACCCGCTGGACTGAGTCTTCATTTTCTTCCCCTTCCTGCCCCGAGGGACGGGCGTAGAGAGTCCTGAAGTGGAGAACAAAACCACACGATTAATTGTTTGCTCTTTCCCTTTTGTCCCCCCCTCACATGCAGAACTTGAGGTTCTAGTGTAAATAGTTATTGTTGGTACCCAAGTGGTTCTGGAGTTCTTTGGTTCTGCCGTCTTCGGTCGGAGCGATCAGGTCCCACATGAAGCTCTTGATCTTGTCGTCGCCTCTGTAGTGCACTAGGCAGTAGGCGAGCAGCGCTCTGCAGATCCACTCCACGTCTCTCTCGGCCAGCTGTTTCTTAAAGCGGCCGTGCTGCAGGATGTCCCTCCAGCGGCCCCACCTGAACACGCGGCGGAACAGTTAACAAGCTTCCGTGCCACCGCTTTTATTAGCTAGAGCATTAAATGTGTCGTTGCACGATTTTTCAACATTTTTCGAACTTCCTAAAGGAAAAAAGTCCATCTATAGTTACTCCCTAAATGTCTAATTAAATGCCTTTATAAGGTTGGTTGATTTCTCTAATACACATCACACTGATGTAACTTCTTCTCATCTTGACTTTACACAAGGTGTACATGTTCTGGAAGACAAATAAAAACACACACTCACCCATACACTAAGAGGTTCTTCTCTACCCTGAAGCACTCGGTGCGGCCGTAGCTGTTGAGACGGTCGTGCGGCCGTCTCAGTTTGGGCTTGTCGTCTCCGCTGCTCTCGCCTTCTGACAGTTCGGCCAGCTCGTCTTTTGTGGCGCTGAAAGGCCGCGTCTGTTTCCTTACTCTCGGCGTGTCGATCACAAGGCTGTTCTGTTGGTCAGGGAGGAGAGAGAGAGAGAAATAAAACAAACAAACAAAAAACTGTAAATTGTAGACGCTAGACATCATACTATGCACAACGCAATTTCTCTGTAGCCATTTTATTTCACACAGAAAACTGTTTTATACACTTTTATAGATTAATAATAAGTATTACTTGACAAGTAAAGGTTTACATTTTATGTCTTAAAGTATTGACTTTAGATGAAGAAAAATGTATTTTGTATAGTCAAATTTTTTATCCTTTGTTTTAAATTCAGAATGTGATTATCCTAACAAAAACGTCATAGTATTTATATACTGTACATTGTATATATTAAATTCAATTTAATCTTTTTTCCTCTGCTATCAGGTACCTTTATTCATTTTAAGCATTACTTTGTAGAAAGAATTGCATCGCACTGCCTGCTTAATACACAATTTAAAGTTTGACCTGAGAGCATGTGTCTAAAAACTGCATTAACAATTTAATAACAATCTAAAATAAAAATAATATCCTTATATAAAAGAATTAAGACAGGTTAGACTACATTTAAGACAACTTCAACATGCGTAATATCATTTAATATCATTTTTTTTCATTATTTGTTTGTTTTAAGCCAGGCCTGATTTCCCCTTGGTCTGCACTCACTCTGCCGTTGACGGTGTCCAGATCGATCTCAGCCTTCTTCGCCCATTTATCCCAGAAGTTCGGATCGTCCAGTGAAATGTCTGTGCGATTCCCAGAGGCTACAAAACTGGCCTGGAAATTGGAAAAATAATTCGAAAAAAATTGGAAAAAAAAAAGAAAAAAAAAAAAGAAATTGAACAATGCAGAAATGTATTGATTTTAAAGACTCTAACAGAAGACCGTCAACTCTTGCAAAAGCAACAGAGGTCGTGGGAAGTTTCTCTCAGTGGACGGAAAAACATGGTCACTGCCACTTCTCAAATTAAGTACAAGCATTCCTCCGTCGTGTTTGACTTTTTCAAAGAATAAAGAGATGACTGATCGTGTAAACATTCCTGATCAAATAACACCTGTATGAACTCGGCAAAAGCAAAACTGAAAGCAGATCTCTTCATAACGACTTCAGTGTGCTTTGCTATTCGAAAGAGGACGTACTTTGATTCAGCTTAAACAAGTTGCCCGGGTTCAGCGAGTGGATTAGACGGAGTTGTTGCACGTCCATTAAAAAGAAAACCCTGTTTCCGTGGTTTTTGAAAGGTTCATGCATAAAAATCGTTTGTCATGCTTTGACCATAATGATAGATGGTCATTGTAACAAAAACATCAGCATTAAAATCATACCACTATGAACAGTTTTTTTAAATTTATTTTATTTTTTAAACATAATATATCGACGTACGCTAGTAGGCGTTTTCCGTCCTGTCCGTCTTATAAATAGGGTGAGAAATTCACGCCTGCCTCCAAGCAAACGTGAAAGACATCTCTCAGTCAGCAGGTGGATTTAATGTACTGCTTAAAAACAGTGTTTAATGGAGACTAATTACAGAGTAGATCTAAGGAAATAAATGAACCTTGGCGAAAGTGGACCCCCGTCCCTCTGACTCGATGGTGATAGTTTTGGTTCTGCGCTGCAGGATCTGGTCGATGTCTTCCTCACAGAACTTGGCACCTTCGTCCTCTTCGTCCATGAGTGCCCCGTATGCACCGCGCCTCAACAGGTCCTCGATCTCTTTCTTAGAAAGCTGCTGCTGGATCGTCTACAGGAAGGAAAGAAAGCAGGAAGTTAGAATAAGTGAGCTATAAATCGTTAACCTTTCTGCGTCTTTAACCTTTCTGTTGAGTTATTTTTGGACAAACCGCCTCGTCCCTGTTCGATGTACCATGTGATCTGATGTCTGACCGTGACATAAGGATGGACGCAGAGCCGAAACAGATTTTTGACTCCTTACCCCTCCTCCTCCGAGGCTGTTGTCTCGCCCACTCATGCTCTGCAGCACAGCTTTGTCCAATCCCAGTTTGAGACTGGCCCTGTCGAACATCTCCCGCTCGTACGAGTTGCGCGTGATGAGCCGGTACACCTTCACCGCCTTGTTCTGGCCGATTCTGTGGCATCGAGCCTGGGCCTAAAAAATAAATAAATAAATAAACAAACAAAATTAAGGGAATAAAGAAGCAACTGAGACGTACCAGTAACACTGCACACTTTCATAAAAAAAAATTCTCAGGTAGGTCACCAGACGGCACCAGGTTTTTAAATACAGGTCGTCCCCGACTTACAAACGAGTTCTGCTCCGGGAAGCCGTTCATAAGTCCGATCTGTTCTTAAATCTTGATTCTTAAACGCCTTTGACACTAATATACAATGTAAAGCGTGAAATGCAACAGTGGTGTCTCTGCACCTTTAAATCGTGAGAGGAATCCCGGACACTATTTTGTCTCAGAGCTGTTTTCCACCGTAGTGGACTGTGAACTCTGTTGAATTTTTGTCCGAAATTAGGATTATTCACCATAAGGACAGCTTCACTGAACAGACATTTTCTAACATCGTGCTCCCGGACTGATTCATTTAAAATGGATGAGGCCGACACATTTCTCCCGATTTTTCTACCGGACTTAGGACATTTTATACATTCACTTACACACTGAAAATATTGTATATAATTGTAAATATCGGTATCTGGTGAACCGCAGTGTCTATTTTTTTGTACAATACACGTGAGCTACTTCCGTGATTGAGCCGCGGTCTGTTCGTACCTCTGAAAGCTCACATTTACTCATGCAAAGCTGGCACTGATGACTTCCTTGGTGTTAGTTTATTAAATTAAATCTCTTTGCGTGTGTGTGTGTGTGTGTGTGTGTGTGTGTGTGTGTGTGTGTGTGTGTGTGTGTGTGTGTGTGTGTCTCTCTCTCTCTCTCTCTGTGCACGTGTGTACCTGCAGGTCATTTTGAGGATTCCAGTCCGAGTCAAAGATGATGCAGGTATCAGCAGCAGTGAGGTTTATGCCCAGGCCGCCAGCTCTCGTGCACAACAGGAAGACGAAGCGGTCCGAGTCGGGCTTGCTGAAACGGTCTATCGCAGCCTGGCGAAGGTTTCCGCGCACACGCCCGTCTATCCGCTCGTAGAGGTATCTACATATATACACATATAAGACAGAAAATTAGGAGCTTTTACTTTTTTTCCCCCTTTTTCAGCATTTGCCTCAAGCAGAATAAACTTTAGTTTCAAGATTTATTTGAATTTCACCAGCGGAGAAACTCAAGAAGTGTGAGACTGACTTACACAAGAGGAAGGGAAACTTCATTTACAAAAAGAAACTAGGTTTGACTCCAAGATGTAAAGCATGGATAAGCGAGTGTAACCTTTTCTTTTCTTTCATAATCTACACTATATGGCCAAAAGTTTGTGGACAATCTTTCTCTCCCTGGTCAATAAATAATTCCTTAAGCGAGGTCAATTTATATTTGCATTAGGAATGAGATCGTTATAGACAGTTATTTTTTACCCTAATGGCCGTTTATATTTACTTGTATGGAAAAACAACAATCTTTAGTAACCTTCATTTGCATGATACAGGACTGTAAATGAATGTAAGAGGACTCTGGTTGCTCCGTCATACCGGGCTCTCGGACTGCTGTGGATATGATGTTTGCTTAAATGACCTGTGTGTTTTGTCTAATGGTGGCGCTTTACATTTCTGCTTTTTCTCATCACTATAAAAAGGTTTCGGAACGCATGAGACAAACCGGTTTTATACTTCCATCAGGAAGAATAAATGTATATATTGATCCGTCTGTTCTTCTTTGAAGTTTCAGTTTTCGTAGTCTACATTACTTTAACTTTTTTATTATTTTTTTTTTACACGGTGAATTACCGCATTGATTGGATCTGTCGAGTGACGCGTATAGCCACGCCCATTCCGAGGGCCGGGGAGCGGAGCACTAGATTACTGGTATATTCATTATTCACGTTTATCAGAAAAAGCACCTGGGTCCAGACAGAACTGTAAACTGTAGTGATGCCCTGATATAAGATGTCTTTGTATGATGCAGCATTAAAATTTCACTTTACTGGAACTATGAGGGCAAAAACACAAAAAAAACAAAACATGTATTCCAGTATGACAATGCTCCTGTGCACAAATCCAGTCTTATGGAGTGGAAGAACTTGACACGATCCACTGGAACTGGAGCCTCCTGAAACCCGACGCCAGTGCCAGAACACAAATCTTAACAGCCGTGCTTCAAAAGATATTGACGGAGCCTTTACAGGAAGGCGGTGCTTATAACAACAGTAAACCTGGACTGGCAAGTTCAACACGCGCACAGCAGTATGACGGTCAGGGGTGCACATACTTTTGGTTTTATAGTGTACAATCATGCAGGTTATACTATATTCCTGAAGGAGGGTCCATAAATTATTAATCTTGCGCTTGAATTTAATTAATCAATAACTCAAAGGAGTGGGGTTATAAATAACGCTGAGCTGGACTTCATGCGTTCTGTCAGTGGAGAAGCGGAGAGGATTAAAAAGCTCGGACGGATCGACAGATTATTACTGGATGCATTTAAATGATGAGACTCTGTATTTGGATGAGGTAAAAAAAAAAATAATAATAAATGAATACAAAGAAATAATTGAACAAAATAAAATAAAATAACAGTTTGTAGAACACGGAGACACCTAGACAAATCTACCCATTTCCTACAATTCTATATATATTCCTGTTTTTTTTCTGTAACTTCATTTTTGAGTGTGAATTTTGAAAAAATCCATTTCTCTGCCCCCAGCTTTCTCTCTTTCTCCCTCTGACCTACTTCAGTCTGTTCAGCGCTCCAGGCATTTTTCCACGTCTGACGTGAGCTCTCCTGGGTGTCTGTACCCTCCAACTGAACCATAGCTACACCTGCCAATCGACTCTCTAGGCAAAGACACACACACACACGATATCTCTTCCTAATGCTGCGATCTCTGAGCTCCTCAAAACCACACACTTCGAACGCCTGCTATTCTACAACAAATCCACCAGGGGGTGCTCGTTTACACTCCCGGCATGGCCTTCGAGGTTCTGTGAATAAACGACTTGACGCACCGTCTCTGGATGAGGTAGTCTTCGAGGATGTCGAGGCAGCGCACCATCTGAGAGAAGATGAGCACTTTGTGGCCACCGGCCTTCATTTTAGGAAGCAGCTTGTCGATGAGAACGAGTTTGCCGGCGGACTGCACCATGGCCTGCAGGTGGAAGTCCAGGGCGGAGGGGCTGCAAACCTCGCGGAAATCCTCCAGGATCTTCTCCTCTGCGCCTAACGTGAGGAGAGAGAGAGAGAGAGAGAGAGAGAGAGAGAGAGAGACACACACACACGGACATTTTAATGACATTGGGATGCTAGTGGATTAGTTATTCGTGTCTGACACACACTGCTGTGTGACTCACCCTTGATGAGGTAGGGGTGATTGCAGCACTTCCTCAGCTCCATCATGGTGTTCACCAGGTTCGGGACGTTGGCTTGGCCGGCTCCTTTGGCCAGAAAGGAGAAGTTCTTCTCCAAAATGGCACGGTAGTACTTCTTCTGGATGTTGGTGAGCTCCACCTCGATAATCGTCTCTTCTTTTGGAGCCAGCTTCTTCTCAACGTCCTCCTTCAGGCGACGGAGCATCATCGGCTTCAGTATGCCCTGCAGCTTCTGGACCTAAACACACACGCGCACATGTAACCTATAACACCCGTCTGTCAGACGACTAAACAATTACTCTAATGCTTCATCACACACCCACCCACTCTCACACCTATGAACCTTCCTTACCTACCGACACACCCACCCACTCTCACACCTATGAACCTTCCTTACCTACCGACACACCCACCCACTCTCACACCTATGAACCTTCCTTACCTACCGACACACCCACCCACCCACACCCCTTCACCCAACCACCCACTCACTCTCTCTCACACACACCCCTTCACCCAACCACCCACCCACACTGACCTGGGTGAAGTAAGGTGTGTAACACACACCTTCACCCCACCACCCACCCTCACACACACACACACACACACACACACACACACACACACACACACACACACACACACACACACCTGTCGCTTATCCACCAATCCTCACACACACCCCATTAATAATTCCCCCGCCCCACCCCCATCATGTCACCTACCTGTTCCTCAGTCTTCAGGTCTCCGAACTCCTGCATGAAGGTACTTTCAGCAGGGAAGCGTGTGGGCTCTAAGAAGTGCAGCAGACTGAACAGCTCCTCCACTGTGTTCTGCAGCGGCGTGCCAGTCAGCAACACTTTATGCTCCTGAAGGTCAAAACGCAGCACATCAGCGACGGAAAATAAACAGCGCGAAATGTCAAAACTGTGTTTATGCGCTTGTGTGTGTGTTTTTTCATCTCTGTACCAGACGCATGAGTTTGAAGCCCTCCAGCAACTTGCAGTTCTTGTTTTTTAACCGATGAGCCTCGTCGATGATCACACAGCGCCACTCGATGGCGTTGAGCTCGGGGCAGCCTCCTAAAATCATCTCGAACGTTGTGATGACTGCTTGAAACCGGTATAAACCTCTCACCACACGGCCCTGAGTGAGAAAGAGGGAGAAAGAGAGAATGGCAACAGGAAGGACAGAAAGAGAGAGAGAGAGAGAAGAGAGAGAGACAGGGCATGAGGGAAAATGAGATAAAAGGAAAAAAAAAACAGATGGAGAGATTTAGAGAAATAAGAGAAAAAGGGAGATGAAACAGAAAGAAAGACAGAGAGGAAAGAAGAGAGACAAAAAGAAACAGAAAGACATAAGACAGAAAGAGAGAGCGCGAGAGAGAATGAGATAAGAAAAATAGAAAGAATATGAGAGACAAGACAGAGAAAGAGAGAAACATAAGAGAAAAAGAGAGAGACAGAAAGAAATGACAGAATGGCAACAGGCGAGACCGACAGAGAGAGATGTATAAGACAGAGGAAGAGAGAGAGAATGAAATAAGAAAGAAAAA
Source organism: Clarias macrocephalus (assembly GCA_011419295.1). Classification (NCBI taxonomy): domain Eukaryota; kingdom Metazoa; phylum Chordata; class Actinopteri; order Siluriformes; family Clariidae; genus Clarias; species Clarias macrocephalus. Next base: position 66,373 of record JAAGKR010000259.1, read on the forward strand.
GAATATGAGAGACATAAGAGGAAAAAAAAAAGAGTTTGAGTGGAGAGAGAAATAAGGAACAGAAAGGAAGTTACAGAAAGACAAAACAGAGTGACGGACAACAAAAAGGAGAAAAACAAACAGAAAAAGGGAGCGAATGTGAGACAAAGACAAAAAGAAGAAAGAGAAAGACAAAGAAATAAAGCATAAGATTATTTAATTATTTTCAATTAAAAATATTTATTATTAAAAATGATATTGTAAACAATATATTTAGTGTCAGTTACAGGACTAAGAATTTCCACATTTTTATCTACGAGAATCAAAATTTCCTCGTAACGACTCCTTCTATGTTGTATAGAAGGAAAAAAATAGGTTATGTACTGATATTTCACTTGATATTTCTTCCACCTACGCATTAAAATAAACGCAGAAAGGCAAATCAAATGTCTCGAGTATATAAGGTACATGTTTATTTAGCCTCCGTCTGACTGCGTGTGAAAACTTTAAACTTTAAGCTACGGGCGGACAAATCCCCTGTGAGCTCTACGTCGATTGAAAGAAGTAAGACTTCACTCTCTTTATCATACACACACACTCATTATATACACCCAAGAGGACGCGTTATAACGCGGATAACATTCCTGAGTGTACAATCTTCCTGTCAGTGTCGCATCTTTATGACTCGCGCATCAATGAGACAATGAGAACGTGTGTGTTTACCGACCTGAGTGTCTCGGAAGTACATCTCGTATTGCTGCAGCATCTGACGGCTGAGCGCACTGCCGTGATAGACGATGACGTTGAGGTGGGTCCACGTGCGGAACTCGCGCTCCCAGTTGGCGATCGTGGAGAGCGGTGCAATGATGAGGAACGGCCCCTTGATCCCTGTCGAGTGGATCTCGTCCAAGAACGTGATCGACTGGATGGTTTTCCCCAAACCCATCTCGTCAGCCAAGATACAGTTACGCCTGTGTGTGAGAGAGAGAGAGAGCTTAAAAGTCATGACATGTACACTTTTACTTTAGTAAAATGCTAAAAAGCTCAATTTATTCTGGAAAGGTTTGAAATACTTCAATATAAAAAAAGACATAAAAAATACATCAGATATATTTTAACAGTATTCATATTAATATTTGATAAATAGTGAAAAAAAAAAGAGATTTTCTAATTCGTACAGTACTGTGCAAAAGTCTTGAGATCCCGTTCATATGAAATTAAATTACACGTGCCTAAAAACACAATTTAAACATTCATTGTTTCTGTAACGATCTCAGCAGCAACCTCATTTCACCTCTCATTTATTCCAACCTGGACCTTGCATTTTTTAAAAAATTTTTTTTACTGTTTGAATGGTTCATAGGTCACTGTGTGGCTTAACAAACATAAAAACATTCCTTAAGTGACTAGGGCAGCACAGTGGCTTGATTGTTAGCCCTCTCACCAGGGTCCGGGTTCGATTCCCGTCTCAGGTCTGTGTGTACGTGGAGTTCACATGTTCTCCCCGTGCTTGGTGGGTTATACTAACTGCCATTCTCAAATTGCATCGAGGCAATTCTTAAGGAAGCTTCAGGACGTCCTGTTCGTTAAGAAGCGTGCTCAAAAATTTTTTAAAGGATATTTCATAATTTATGATACAAGTTAATTTTATTACATTTATTGATTTACATCTGATATTTCCCTGATATACATCACTGATGTATATATCAGTGGAGCCTTGGATTGCGAGTAACGCTGTTTGCGATTGTTCCGTAAGACGAGCAAGGATTTTTAATAAATTTTGAACTGGAAACCGAGCGAAAGTCTTGGTTTACGAGTATGGAATATCATGTATCACGCATGGCCTCTTATTTTGACACCGAGCGTCACATGATCACAGCTGAGCCAATGATTTTTTCTCTCTCGTGCGCTGCGGAATTGTGGGTAATCGTCTCCCCTGCTGGGTCTTAGTGCTCGTGCCTTACTAATATAATCAACATCACTCTCCCTGTTTCAGCATTTCTCCTGTGTGAGCGTGAGCAGAAATTCTGTTCTGTCGCGGTTCTTTTCAAAAGGTAAGGGGCTGGTTCATTTGTTTTTACTTTACAGCAGTGATTCCGTTAGTATGCACTCACGCAAGTTTTTTCACTTAAAACAGCGTTTCCGTTGTGTGTGTTTGTTGTAAAACTTAAAAAGCGAGGTGGGGGGAGGGAGGAGGAGTTTTACTGTGTAAGACGAAGCGAGGGAAGGGGCTAATTCCCCACACACACATGGCGTCTGCGCGCACAAATGGAAACACTTATGTCAGGATTTTTATATATATATTTTTTAAAGGTAAAGTGCAGGTTAAATTGTTTTATTTTTCCTTTATATATTGGTATTAATTATTTTTATGTATCTATTGTTTTGGGCTGTGGAACAAATAATTTGAGTTTCAATATTTCTTATGGGAAAATTTGATTTACGAGTGTTCTGGAATACGAGCCCGGTTCCGGAACGAATTATGCTCATAATCCAAGGTTCCACTGTATATATAAAGAGAACTAATAAAACACCTAAGAAGGTAAAGTTTTAGAAACATTTTCAACTCTGAATGCTATGAGGACATTGAATCACTAGATGCGTTTACACCAAGTTTAATATTCCACTAATAATGGGAATAACACCTGACTTTGACCCGATCCAGCCTGATCAGAATAAATGAGAGGGGCTTTGATAATCTGATCAACGGGTACATATTAGCCATGTGAACACTTGATCTGATCGTTGATCTCTTATTGAAATAAATCTATTTTTTCTGCGCATGTTTAGCTCACATGAGGGTAACATTAGATTTTTGCTTTCATTCCTGATCAGTAATCTCTGAGGAATGAGCCCTGATTGGCTCGCTGCATCATATGGGGTCAGGCATCTAACCAATCACAGAAAATTTATTGGGATTTATTGGGGGGGGGGGGAGACGCCTACTGTAACCTCAAAGATGGAGGAGAAAAAGGAAGTTATATTCTGATTAAATGCTAGTTAAGCTGAAACCTCTAATCAATAAAATGTCATCTCTCTCCCTCTTGAATCTCTTTCACACTGAGGTGGAGTAAGCCTGTTTTTATTGTTCCTGCACTGTATTTGTTTCAGCTTAAAAAAATAAAAAAAAACCAGGGAAGTGCCACTAAAATGAACAATGGGTGTGAAATCTTATTGTGTTTGTGCCTCGGCTTCTCTGAATAGGGCTGTATGAAATAAGATGGGGTGTGTGCGTGCGTGTCTATGTGGCTGTGTGTGTGTGTGTGTGTGTGTGTGTGTGTGTGTGTGTGTGTGTGTGTGGCTGGCATGTGGGCTCAGACATGCCGTCAGCTGCATGCTCCACTGGTTCCTCTTCCGCACTACTTAACAATCTGGCGCCCGGATCCACGTCTATCTCTCTCTCTCTGTGCATGTGTATAAACCTCTGCCTGCTCAAAAAAAAACCTCTCTCTCTCTCACACACACGCTATATTTCTACTGGATTTCTCGGTGATTATCACACCTCTGCAAAACTGATGCAGCTACACAACACTGTGTGTGGGCTTATTAGTATTATTATAATAATAACAACAAAAAAATACTTTCACTTTTATACACTTCCTGAAGAGCTCAGTTGTAAACAATTATTTTCCAGCTTTAAAGGTAAACCAAGCAAACGCAAAAAATAGTTATAGGGTGTGTGTGCGCAGCAAGTCGTTATGGTCTGAGAATTTTACTCATTAGCACACGGACCTCTGGAAACCGGCACAGCAAAAACTTTTACCCCTTTATTATAAGAGAAACTCACAATCTCATTCGAACATGCTATACATGCTTCTACATGCATTTCTGTTAAAATAACTTCACAGGAGTGAGAGTGTGTGTGAGAGACACTTTTGGATTTCTGCATCGTGATGTATCGTCAAGCCACGCCGATACACCGTCACACCCTTTATCCGGAGAAAACATCACTGACCTGTTGTACCAGTTGAAGAGCAGCCAGTTGACGCCCTCCAGCTGGTATTCCCTGAGACTGTTCCCGTTCCGGTACTCCCTCGACTGCTCCAGCTTCTTCCAGTGACTCGCTGGGGGGCGCTCCTGAGCACACGGGTTTAAATGAGTGAGTTGTGACAGCTGCGGCAGCTCTGAGATGTGTTACGTGTTTACCGTTTGTTTATTTTTTTTTATTAAAACACAAAAACAAAAAAGTGCCAATCCAAATATGCAAATTGGTAAAAAAAAAAAAATTTTTTTTTAATTGAGGGAGAAACAATAAGTGAGAGTGAGTTCTCACCATTCTTCTGGAGTCTGGTTTCGCTGCCTGCAGCTGCTCAAACTCCACAATCTTGCTCTGATCCACGTCTTCCTTCAGTTCCCACGTGCTGTCTTCATACGGCAATGAGCACCACTTCACCAGGTAATACACCACCGGCTACAAAACACACACACTTTTATTATATATGGACCATAGAGAAACGTGATGTAGGGACATGCATGCATATAATATCTGTAACAGATTTACGAATAAGCCATAAAACTAACAGCATGTAAAACTGATGATCAATTATTATTATTATTACCTCAATATTCTATACATATAATAAAAGTGTAAAAGTTGGCATTTCTGTAGATTGAAGATGTTTGCGGAAAAATTATTTTGTTGAGACGTAAGATGAGTAATAGAACGCATCAAGATGTTTTTTGGAATGTTTGTGCACGTGTCACGTAAAAACTAACGAACAAATTTTAATGGGGTTTTCAAGATGAGCTTGAGGTAAATTATAGGCTTTGTTTCAGCGAAATCGGCCCACGGGAGAAGATATGCTACTTTACATGGAATAAACGCTCAGATATCATAAAAAAATATATAGCAACCTTGAAAAAAAAAGAATGTTTGTCTCAAAATTAAACAGATGGCGCCGGACATTTTTTTATATGCGTTTGAGTGTCTGATTGAAATCTACCTAATAAACACGATCTCACACCTTCATTCAACACACTTCACAATAACACACAAAAAATGTAATTTATTACAAAATTAATAAACCTCCAGAGGTCTTATGGCGACACCCTAAAGGGCCGGAGTTGCACTGCTTAAAAGCAAACTATTTAAACTACAGCTGCAACTAATGACTAATTTGACAGTTGAATAATCACCCAAACAAATGATCGATTAATCAGCTTGAGTGTCGCAAAAACTCAACAGGTCTTGTTTATCTGTCAGCATTTAAATTTAGCTTGTTTTAGTTATGTGCTACTAAAGATAAAGAAAATGAAAGGCAAAATACTTGACTCAAAAACATGACATTTAATGAGCTTTATGGTAAGGTTTTTTTTTTTTTTTAAACTTTGAGTTAATAAATATTAGCAAATATCCTCTTAACGAGATGACTTGTGCTAAATATGGATAAACACGGGTGGAAAAAAGTCTTAAATAAATAAAACGCCCCCACCCCCCCCCATTTGTTTGCACACATTCAGATCATGGAGCATAATTATGAAATAACAGAAATGATCCTGTAAGTATCCCAGCTATCACCCGCTGAAGGCAGTACAATTCGTGTGGCTTTTTTATAAAAAAAAATTAAAAAATAAAAAAAAAAGGCCTGTGTCCGCCTGCTCCCGCTGAAACTGTGTGTGTGGACTTGCTCCAGGGTGTCAACAGCATTTTTGAGACTCCTAATGCTGCTCCTCATGTGATTCAAAACCGTACTGGCAGCGACCGTGTACCAGCTCTTACACACGAGGTCTCATTTAATCAACCGCTCAGTTAAAGTTGTGAATGAAGGTTTGTGCGAAGCGAAACGAAGCGAAAAATTTCCGCTGGATTTCGGGAGTTGTCGAGGAAAAAGTGCGTGTTAGTCACAAATGACCCGGAAAACTCTACGATCACTTAATATGATGGGCAAATGGCAAAAAATAAATAAACAGATTTTCTGAGGTAAAAGGTATTCAGAAGTGAAACATCTCTGCAGCACAACTGAATTGCAAAGTCCACTTGAAAAAAAAAATTTAATAAATAAAACTTACTTCTCCAGTGTCCTTATCCTCACAGTACGATACCTCCAGGACTCTGTCCACTTCTACATAATCAGGATTAAATGGATCCTCCTCCATCTACAACACGCACACAAACACGAAAAAATTATTACAGGGTGCCTATAACACACACTTATGCACATCCTGACCATCATTGATGTGGCTCCAGAAGATTTTATCTCCTATTTTAAGGAGCAAAATGAGTCAAATTTTATAGACTAGACATGTCATCACTCTGCAACAACCTAACAAAATGTCTTGTGACCCAACTCTGAAATTTTGCACCATTTTGTCACCATTTGGTTATTTACTAATTCCTACCTTTGATTATGGGGCATAATGTTCCTGTTCATGTGTGAAAATAATTCCTCATGCTACCAGAACCACTCTTTCACAATCTGAGACCTGGATTATGCCCGTGCCATCAGGGAAAAGATACAAAAAAAAAAAAAGAAAGAAACTCCTTAAATGTGCTAACCTGGTCGTTCAGTACATTCAGGTCGTCGGCTGACTTTATTTTTTGCCAAGTCTAGACCTGAGCGACTGAAGCAACCCCAGATCATAACACTGCCTCTAGAGGCTTGAATATGCTTCCCTTTTTACCCTGACGCTCCCATCACTCTGGACTCATCGGATCACTTGACCATTTTCTATCGCTCCAAAGTCTAATCGTTAAGCTCCTTAGCAAACTGAAGACTTTTTTTCTGATTAGTGTCAGTAACAAGTGTTTTTTTTATTAAATTTTTTTAAATGGAGACACTGCTGTTTAGTTCCAATCCTGTTCTCATCACATTGTGTGTGTGTGTGTGTAACTACTCTTACTTTTACTATCAAACATAATACCCCTATCTCACCAATGCGGTTTTACTCGCACCATGAGCCACCGCGATTACCCGCGCGAGTTCTGCAAGGTCCGCAAGCATCCGCGAGGACCATCAAAAAAATTAAACGTTTAATTTTTCATGTGGAAAGATCTAAACGTAATCACAGCGCCAAAACTCGTGGTGAATCATTATGAACCGTACTTACAGCCACCATGCGAAACCGCATAGGTGAGAAAGGGGTATAACCATGGACTTTACTGCGTTTTTTTTTTTTTTCAGTGGTCTTCGATCATGCTCATTCGTTATGTTTTTCTTCTGTGAAATTGACGTTTCAGCACTATCCTTCCAGGTTTTAATAATAATAATGCACTGGAAGATTTTTAAACTAGTTCCAGTCGTTGTAATGTTTTCTTTCCTTCATACAGCCCAATAATTTACTCCTCCTAAAATGCTACCTTTTATTTTTATACATTTTTTGTTCACACAGTATATTTGACCTGAATCAAACCTACAGAGGGAATAAAATAAACCAACTGGACGGACTATAAGCTGATCTTTTATATTTATCGAGGTGCTTTATTGAGTTTAAAAGCAGCACTACTGTACATTTCCTCCACACACCGCAGATCCTGGAATAAAGTGCACCGTGACATAACAGCACTTAGCTGTAAACGGAACAAAGGGGAAAAAAATAGATAAAATAAAATCGGTAAATGAACTGGAAAGCGAGCAAATCCACAATGACACACTTACATCGGCGAAGAAGTGCGCTCTCTGCGCCTGTTTAATCTTAAAGCGCTTGATTTTCTGCTGGATCCTCTTGTCCTTCACCAACTGCTGCTCTGTAGCCCATTCACAATGCAGATAAGAGCTATACACACACAAACAAACAAACAAACACACAAAATCAATTTGCATTTCCGTGCGTAAACACGCCGACTCACAGTCAACAGCTTTCTCATCCTTCCTTATGCATTACTCTGGCTTGTGTAAGGAGATTACACGTTATTAACATGAAACGGCGACGGATTTAATTTGCTTTAATTAGGGGGGAAAAAAGCTAATCAGAGCAGGAGAACATCCAAAACCAGAACTAGCAATTTGGCTAGCAATACACAAGCGTGCCTTGCGAATTTCTACAGAACCGGCGTTCAGAACTTAATAACAGAGTCAGGAATAGATTCTATGGGACTTCAAAGGGGAAAAGGGAAGAAAAATATTTATCATCAAAATCATCACCTTGGAGAAAATGTGGGGGGGAAAAAAACAAAACAAAAAACGATGACTTACTAGTTTTTGTATTTTACAAAAAACTCCTCCACTTCAATGACAACCCCTGGAGAGACCTGTTGCACAAAGAACATTGAAAAATGATTTAATTAGAGGATTTAAGTCTATAATGTTTTTAAAACACGAAACAGAAAACAAACGCTGACAGAACGCATGATTATTGCAATTCAATATTATGTTTTGCTCCCGATTGAGTTACAACTTAACCTTTAAAAAAAGTTTCATGCTTAATTAAATGCAGCCCGTTCCTTAACACATTAGCTTTCGCACTTTAAAAAAAAAAAAAAAAAAAAGTGTAGAATTGAAACAATACAAAATAACTTCAAATACAAGAGACTGACATTTACCTGAGCAGCGTACATCTCTGTGTCATCCACATTAATCATTATTTCTAAACAAACTTGAGTAAATAGTGCGCCACCTGTAGGATTATAATGAAACGGTGACGTTTTACTGTTTTATACGCATCACTTGAGAGGTTGTGGGCATGTGGACGTGTGCGGCTTCTAATACGAGTGTTTTTTTTTTGCGCATGCTGATGTTTTTGAGAATTGTGTATAAGGAAGAGTGCCTAAAGAGAGGGTCTGAGACTAATTCGCTCACAGAGTTTGGAGAAGAAAGCAGATCTGATGCTTTTAACACGAGCGATTTTTGATAATGTAACAGCATGAAAAATGCGCTCGGTACAGAATCGTTCATATCTGAGGCTGATCGGGCGATCACCGATAACGACCAATCAAGCTGAAAACTAGCCAATTGTGATCACTGACCAATCGGCCGGTTCATGTCTATTATAAATGTACAAAAAATAATAATAATAATAATAAAGTTTTTGGAGCCGATGTGGCAACACGTGAATCATCACACAAAAGAACCGCGACTCCTAACTAAATCGTTTTATATATATATATATTTTTTGTACTTACAGTATCGCAAAACATTTCAAATCAGCTCCTAGTGACCGTGATAACATATTAGGTCGTCCCTGCAGCTAACACATTGTGTATTTAAAATAAATAAAAATAAATAAATAAATCAAATGAATCAATCAATAACACCACAGGTTTGACATTACCTCTTTCTTCGCTATCCGAGAGGCCATGATTTTATCCACCACAGCTCCGTCTTCCTCACTGGGGTTCTCCTGGGGAAAACGAGGAAAACACTTTCACTTTCATTTACCAGTGATTCACCTGAACAATGAAGGACGTATTTAGAATTTTAGTTTCAGTTACAAGGTTCAGTACAGATAGTCTGTTGCATACGGGCATGACATGGGCCTCCCAGAAACTAGCCCTGTTTCACAGAAAGTATCCTAGATGTACAATATCTCCCACTGGTTCCTGAATTTTCAAACACCCTTGATATATTTTGTACGATCCTTAAAAATAATTATGACTTCTTACGCATCACAGTATTGAGCTCGTATAAACACATCACCATCATCATCGCCCGGCTCTCAGATTCTCACGCATGATTTTTCAGATAAAAAACATGGTCGTACAAGAAGCACTCTTCATTAGAAGTGCACTATGTGTGTGTGAGAGAACGTGGTGCTCGTGCTCACCACAAACAGCTGTACTGCAGGCTCTTTGTGAGTGTTCGTATTGATCTTCTTGGCTTTAGCGATGACCTTCATTTCCTCATCAGACAGCCGGGCCTCGTGCTCCTCGGCGTACCGCTTCCTCTTTATCTGTCTGTTTGAGCGACGCTTCTGTAACAAGCGCACAAAAAATAATAATAATAAAAAAACATGAAATAGGACATATACAGTACAGTCATACACGATACCCCTGATGTTGCACTACAGGTAGTCCCTGACTTATGAACGGAAGGGAGCATGTTCGTAAGTCGGATTTGTTCTTAGGTCTGACAAAGTGATTCTTATACCGTAACCACATGCCTAACGGGTCAGCTGACCTTGTTTAAATTCAGCTCAGGAGAGTGTCATTTTGTCTCAGAGCTGTTTTGTTTATTTTATACGTTCACTTACACACTGCAAAGTGTGTCTTATAATTGTAAATATTGGTATCTGGTGCACTGCTGTGTCCAATACACGTGGGATACTTGCGTGATTTGTTCGTAGAACTGCGATCTGTTCTTATCTGTGGAAAAATTCGTAACTCTAATGCCCGTTAGTCGGGGACTACCTGGTGTTAATCACGCGATACTGACATTTCAATTTCAAGAAAGCTTCCAAGACGAAACGCAACACAACTTCGGCGCATCTGATAAATCTTTGACACGGCCGAGTCATTTTGCATTTTAAATTTGCTTTAAATTTGATTTTTAGCTTGATGTGACTTACACCTAATTACCTTGTTAGATTAATTTACAGTCATGACTTCCGTTTCGCAGAATTCGTCACCAGGAAATTAAATATTAAAAATAAAAAGTGTACCCTTGCAATTAGCGATTAAACCAGCTAACCAACGTACATTAACATGTAAAATGGCCCCCGTTCTGACCACGCCCCATTCTTTTGCCCCGTCAGAGCCATGCGTGATACTCATTTTTAGGGGTGCATAGCAAAAATCCTCACGTGACTAACGTGAGTTAACGTTACTGCGTACATAACTTCAACGGATTATCACAGAGGCTTAGGCACGGATATTAATATGTTAATGTGACATTTAAAACTAATTACATGTACTCTACTTTAAGGATGCACACACTACGCGTCTTCATTTTACACACTCCTGTCGTCCATTTTATTCACAGCCTCGTCCTTCACGAGGGCAAATTAGTCGGGAAACTTGTGTTTTAATCTTTTTTAAAAGCTGAAACTGAGATCTGAAACATTAAACACTCAAACTTTTTACTTTTAATTAGGTGATATTATTATAGTTATTGTATCAGATACCGGATTCATCTGCAACCTCACTATTTGGAAGACAAAAAGCTCAGATTTTTACGTTGTACAAGTACATCAATACTGGAATTGTATTTATTATTACTTACATTTTTTTTGTTTTTTGCTTAGGCATGTTTGTATAGTGGGGTAAAAGGAAATACAATTTAGTTCATCATATTGCCTGTGTCACTCTATAAGAAACCTAACCCCCAGATATATTTATTAAAACATAGTAATGGAGAAAGAAAAAAGTCTAAAAATGCTCAGTGCCATGTTTGTACACAAAAAAGTGTTTAGTTTAAAAATAAAAATTAAAAACACCTCGCATACTAACAGGGAAGTGTTAGTAGGTTAGATATCTGAAACGCCAAATTAATAGAAATCTATCTATACATATAATAAAATGGGTGTGTCTGTAAAATAATCTGAGGGGACGCAAGATGAGTAATAGAACCTGTCAAGATTCTTATTGGATTTTTTATGTTTGTATGTATGTTTGTGCACGCATCACTTAAAAACTACTGAATTAATTTTAATGGGGTTTTTACAGGTGCATTTGGCCGAATCTGAGGAAACATATAGGCTTTGTTTCATCGTGATCTGCCAACGGGGAAGAGAAGATACGTTATTTTGAAATTTAAAGATCGGAAAAACGCCCTTATAGCATTAAAAAAAAAAAAAAAAAACACCTTGAAAAAAAAAAACCCCTAGTTCCTCTCAAAATTCAACAGATGGCGCTGTACATTTTTTAAAACACGCTTATGAGTGTGTGAATAATTCCGCAGGGACATCTAGTATCAAATAAATCTAAATACCGTGTTAAAGGTCACGTGTATTTGCTGGACATAGATGGAGCACCGCAAGTATGTATACAGTGTGTCTATATATATATATCACACCTGTGGGGGGTAAAAACTTTGGTCTTCTCCACCACCCGCTCCTTTAAGCCCTGCCTCGTCTTCACAACTGTGTGCTTCCACTTGTGAAGACTTTTAATAGTGTTTAAATGTGCATTTCATTAAGCGATATTTGTTCTCCGTTACTTTTTATGATGTAACGACTCAGTCGAGATGTGTAAGACCACGAGTTATAATCACACACTGGCCGTCTAAACCAAACCGTCCTGGTAAAGTAATAACGTGCTGCTTTTATACAACAACGAAAGAGCTGCCTGTTTGTGTGTGTGTATGAGAGAGAGACAGAGTGAAAGAGAGCAGCTTATACAGACACATCAGCCAATCAGTGTGTGTGCACCAGAAGAGGCCACTCTTAATAAACTAGTACAGTGTGCCTGAGCACCCTAAATATATCTGTGGCCTAAATGTCAGAGCGAGAGCTAATAAAGAGAGAGAGAGAGAGAGAGAGAGAGAGAGCGAGAGAGAGAGGAGAGAGAGGACGACCAACTGAAGGACCTTGATGTCATTGCTGTCGGGCCTCGAGGTCCTCAAGAACACGCCAGAGCCATGCGGGCTAACTGAGTCATCAACAGCACACTGCCTTAATTAACACTCAGGGCTTTAACCTGGATAATTAGATCTGATCACGTGTTGGAAAGAGGGAGAGAGGAAGATGTGCAAAGGAAGAGATGGAAATCAAGATAGTGGTGGCAAGACAGAAAGACGTTATGGAAACAAAGGAAGAGATAAAAAAATTGAGAGAGATAAATAAACAGACAAAGCAAGAGTTGAAAAAGCTACAGATAGATGGACAGATTTTATTTATATGGGTAAAAGAAGAGAAACAAATTAAGGGAAATAAATTAATAGACAGACAAAGTAGGAGTTAAGATAGAGCTACAGATAGATAGATATCATTGGAAAAGAAGACATTACGCTAGATCAAGTATGATATGGCGAGAGACAGAGATAAAGAGTTGAGGAGAAAGAGAGAGTGCTAGACAGACAGCTAAATAAAGAGAGACACAGAGATAAAAAAAAAGAGATGAAAATTAAGAGACAAAATGAATAGACAGATGGATATCATTGGAAAAGAAAAGATAGACAGACACAGATCAAGTAAGATTTGGCTATGGAGAGAGATAACGAAAAGGAGAGAGTGATGCAGAGAGAGAGAAATGAGGATGGATGGATGGAGATGATGTTATCAGCTGTAACCCTTTAGTTTTTATCGCAGTGTGTGCAGCCTGAAGCTTGTCTTGCACCAATTCCTCACACTTTCTCTCACACACACAGCTCACCGAGTCGTCGTCTTTCGAGGGTCGTCGAGGCGGCGGTTCGTCGTCTGAGAGCTCGTCTGAGGATTCCGTCTTGCGCTTCTTCTTCTTCCCGATCTTTATCACTATTTTCCTAGAAAGATTTAAAAACACGCACACATCAGTTTCTTCATCAGAATAACTGCTACAAATTTCTAACGCACATCAGCACTACATATCTGAGAGCAAAAGTTTGTGCTCCCTTAATCTTTGTGGCTCCTGAGTCGAGCTCGGTGAAGCAACGCGCTTCATCAGAAAATTTAAAAGCTTGTGTTGCTGCTCGCACGCTTCAGCTAAATTGAAAGCCGTGGTGTTGAATGACTCCATAGAAAAATCAACACACGGCGTGTTGAGCGTGTCATGTCTTATCTCTGTTTAAGCAGACTCAAACTTCAGAGTCGCGACACAACCCTCGCCCACAAATGCAACACAAGTAAAGGAAAATAAATAAATAAAATCGAGCTTTTAATGTAATAAATCCCACAAACAATCGCACTGGCAGTCACTGGAACATGCATGCGGTTGAAAATCTTTCAATATTGTAGTAACTTCCCACAAAAGGCAAGGTGAAACTTATTACGTTTGATGCATTTATCACATTAAAAGCTGAAGATTTGTGGACTGAAATCACGTTAGCGGCTGATACAAGAGAGTCGGGCGATGAGAAGACGAGTGGGAGAGGAGAAAAAGTTAATTCAGGACAATTATATCACCATTTTGCACTTTGTTATATGATTAATTTATATTTTATTTAAATTTTTATTAATGCTTTTATACTTTTCCACCTTTTTTGTTGCTTATTAGTACTATCTTTTAATAATTACTTATTTACAAATAATAATGGACACTTGTAACTATAGAAAAAAAAGTGGAAAAATATAATTGCAATGAAAACTATTTAGTATAATATTTAATATATTTAGGATCTTTTTCCCTTCTGTGGAAAAACCGTTCTGTGAAAGAACATTTTTTAGTTTTAGTTACAAACTACCATGATAGAATAGTGCAAAAAAATGCATAACTATTATATTAAATAATTTTTTCATAAAATGGACAAAAGTAAAATAATTTTTTTCCCAGAGAGAGGAAAAGCCAGAGCAACTTTTAAAAAGAGGGGGAGAGAGAGAGAGAGAGAGAAACAACAACTCAGGAGGAAGCTGGAAAAATGTGGTAGTCTGATTCGCTCTTGTATTCAAACCCGGAATGTTACCGGGTGTCAGTAACTGGGGCTGGGAATCAGCTGGGACCACCCGAGACGATACCGTCACCATATCCGGTGCCGATGGGATTCACATCGCAATCTGATAAATATTCTGATTCAAAGTTTTTTTTTTAAACAAAATGTCTAAACAAATAATTTCCTGAGGACGCTGTGAAGTGTGAACAGTCTAGAGCGCACCTGCAGGATTATAGAGGAACAGCAACATTTTACCATTTCAAAGGAAAATTTTTTATATTAATGAAAACTTTATACATTTTAAAAAATTCATGTTGGAGTAAGGTAGTTGTTTGACACAAATCAATTCAGCCATGTATAGTGATTGCTTTATCTCCTCTAACCCCCCTCTCTCGTTTGACTGAGAGATAGTCCCTCAATCAAAAACAAATCAATATTGAGGTAATTAAATAAATATATTACAGATGTTGGTTGTTATGAATTTTCCAGCTCTGCACACCGACTGTGACTGTCGTCACCCAGAAGATGAGTACACTAAGTGTGTGTAAGGAAAAAAAAATAGTCTAGTATATTAACTCATTTCGTTCCTGGCTAGCCACATTGTGAGCATGCGCGCTTATCAACATAAGCGCTTGCTTTTCCGCTACAAAGCAGTTTCCGTAAAGCAGACAGAGCACAGAAAATAAACGCAACACGCCGTGTTTTAGGAATTTTTTTTTACAATTAAAAATCTATTGCCATTTTTCACAATCGCTCGATTGAAATGCACATGAAATCAACAGGTAATTGAGTATAATCGACAATAAAAAAAATAAAAATTAAGAAACTTTATTTATTCCCATGGGGCAATTTAAAGCACACAGAATAGTAAAAAAAATGCCATCACTTCAAATGGCAAATAAAATAAATAAAATACCACTGTGGGCAAAAAGCTTGATTAAACACCTGTACTGTATAAAATATCTATAAATAAATAACTACAAAAAAAAAAGTTACTGGTTAATAGCCAAAACAAAGTATAAATATAGGAGAAAAGTAGAATAACTTATTATAATAGATAATATATAAACAGATATTAATGCCTTCAGCATTCTTATTTTCACATTATCAGCTTTTTGAGTCCGTTGCTCATTTGCAACAGCAAATGGTCAAGATGATGATAGACACGACTTTCACAACAACATTTTTAATCTTCTCACTCAAACCACACGTCTGAATGACTCGACGAGGTCGTAAGCAGAACTAGTAACGAGTACAAAACCAAAAGTTTGATCAGAGGAAATTTCTCACAGGCATGCCATCCTTCATTTTTAATCGTCTTATAATGACTGTGCGAAGATTTTATCAGTCTGTCGAGCGTCCACTCACTCGGTGAGCGACCTCATCAAAAACGTCTTCCATAATTATGACCACATTAACGGAGTCTGGGTTTTTCCCCCCTTCTTCATTACAGCAACATAAACTTCCTGTCCATTTGTCAGAAGTGTGAATTCCCCATGAGCTTCGTGAAGCACCTGTTCGCCTCCAACTTTGTGCTTTTACAGCACAAACGCACCGCTGATAAATGAAGCTATTTGCAAAGCTGTAACTGTATCCTACTGGCTATACAGAACATGCACACAAAAGGGCTAGAGAACGCAAACCTTCACCTGAACTACAAGTGGCGTTCAAGTCAAACTGGGCCTCGTGACAAACTTTCTAGTGAAAGAAGCGCACTACATGAACTCGGCTCAGAGTTATCGCCACATCTCCGTACAGTCCGGACCTCGCTCCAAGTTATTTCAATACATTTTGACCATTGAAGGAGTTCCTGGGAGGCCAGCGTTTCACACATGAAGCAGGCAGTCTGATCTTGGATCCGGCATACTGAGGAAACTTTCTATTGATGGGATCCAAGCTCTGAGGTAAAAACCTGTCCCAGTCTGACCTGAAGAAGAATGCATCAATAGTGAACATTTCGTTGTGTCTGAGAGGAGGAATGTGATGGCGTGAGGCCTAGTCTGATAGCACAAGTTAAACAAAAACAGATCAGCGCTAAAGCAATGCCCGGGGCCTAATCCTGTCCTGTTTTGTGTGTGTGTTTCTTTCTTTACCCACTCAGACTTCCACACGGCGGTTTATCCTTCTCTCGCTCCATGCCAGAGGGAGAACAATATGTTCTTTTTTTCTCTGGAGAGCTTAAAAAACGAGTATGGTTACAGAGGAGTAACTCGTGTACATGTGAGAAACATTGACGAAGGAGGTGAAATCTGCTCCACGCTACTGTTTCACAGAGGATAATTTTTTGTTTTATTCAAAGACACCAGGGGTCTACGAACAAGCGGGCTCACAACAACCCAAACTCAATTTTTTTTTTTAAATACTGCATAATTAAATACATTACTTGTGTTTAAACGTGTATGTCTGACAGTGGTGCTCGAGTTAAAGTTAAAGAAACTCGAACCGGTTCTCGGTGAGTTCACCTCCTTCGTCGAGTTACTCTCTGTAACCATACTTGTTTTTTAAGCTCTCCAGAAAAAGAAAAGAAAAAAGAACATATTGTTCTCCCTCTGGCATGGAGCATTGTTCAGATCAACGTGGCTGACTAGGGAACCTTCGGAGATGTCCGTAATGTCCAGCGTCAACTTATGGCTTTTAGAGGGGAACTGGTAAAAGAGCTATAGAAACTAATGACGATCTGGATTATCTATGACAAAAGGTATTCCCCGACTTACGAATGAGTTTTGTTCCAGGAGCACATTCATAAGTCGGAATTGTTCTCAAGTTCTCAATGTTCGCAGAATCGCGGTACGTTTGTATCTGAAGAAATTCTTAAGTCTGGGAACTACCTGTACATGTTTTGGCAGTTTCCAAAACACATGCACAACTTCACTCTGGATAAAGACGGCGATTGTGACTGTTTGTCCCACATACATGTGATTTAAAGAATAAATAAGTAGCTAAACGCTACATAAAGAATAAAACACTCAACAATTTATTACTAACGTTTATTAATAATAACGGACACGCCATTTTTTCAATCCGTTTCAATGATGTTCATAAAATCTTTGTCAATCTTTACATCATCATCCTCACCACTATCAAAGAAGTATATAAGGACAGGAAGTGGTTTAAGCTAAAGACTTTCCCCATGGACACTGGAGACTTCTTCCATGAAATATTAATCAAGCATCAGTGTCATCATTTCAACAATTTCATGTTTTTCTGATCTTCAATGGCGTGTTAGAGGTGCAGACGTAACTCGACGGAGGATCAGCACACAGCGACATGAAATCTGAGCCTCTCTTGTGATCTCTAAGCAGGTAAGAGCTGAAGTGGCGCCA
Source organism: Clarias macrocephalus (assembly GCA_011419295.1). Lineage (NCBI taxonomy): Eukaryota > Metazoa > Chordata > Actinopteri > Siluriformes > Clariidae > Clarias > Clarias macrocephalus. The sequence goes on from JAAGKR010000259.1 coordinate 84,050, forward strand.
CTTTTCAAGTCAAACCTTCTCTCTTTTGCTAGTCAAATCGTCTGTCTCGCCACACGCTTGTCTTTCTTCGTTAAGCCGTGCTCTTCAGACGTTCCTCTGTGCTGTTCAGGTGTGTCCGGGTCGTGACATTACACTTTCCTGACTAATGTCACTCCCAGGTCGCCTAGCAACTGGAGGACAGCGTCAAGCGAAGAAAGTGTGAGTGGGTGGCAGGCGCTGACATCATTTCCTGAGCGCAATGTGATGTAATGTGATGTGATCTCCACATGCTGCGGTGAGCGCAAAGAGAGGGAAAAAATGGATTTCCAGGAAATCGAGAGAAAAAAAAGAAAAAAAAAGACAAGGCTTTTAGATGGACCACAAACTTGGGATTAAAAATAGAAGGAATTCACTCGAACAATTATTACTAATATAAACAAAATGATTAATTGATCACAACACCGCACAGAAAGCTCGCTGTAAAAAAAAAAAAAAAAAAAAAAAACCCTATTAACTGCAATAAAACTAATGCACTTCTATTTAATTACAAAAGGTGAATAACAAATTATGTGAAGACACTTAAGATACAGAAATGATTACACTAGCAACTATGTCCTTAAATACATTTTACATACAAAAAGAATAGGTTAAAACACAACAAAAACTGTTAGTGAGGAATTTAAAAAAGTATAAACTAGCCTGCGTTAAAGATCACAACACAGTCATGTTTTATATATAAAAAATGGGAAGTAGACGTGGCCAGAGAACTTCACACAGAGAACCTCTGTAACCTCAGACACTGAACGTTTGTGACCGTTGTCCATCTACCAGCTCTTATACTGATAATCGAGTTTCGACGTTAAACGACACCAACCATTGCTAAATGTAAAGACTAATTAACTCTAATTTTAATTAACAATCTAACATAGTAGAATGTAACAAGAATCTATTCAGAGAGAGACACAATAGAAATGGTTACGCATTTTTGATTAGGTTTTTTAAAATAAATCTCACGTCGTAACAACTCCATTATAAAAAACTAATACAAATAAAACATTGGCCAGCGTCCTGTCAAAACATGCCACCTATCATTTTTTGCTACTGCATGTGCAATGACTGAAAAGCTTGCAAAGGTTTTTATTAATTTTTGGGCGATTATGCAGTAAGAGCCATATTCCGTGGAGACATGCATCTATCCATCCAGCAGAATATACTACCTCTAAATTCTCCAATAATAATAATAATAATAATAATAATAATAATAATCTAATCTATACATATAATAAAACTGAAGTTAGCATGTCTGTCCATTGAAGATATTTGTGAAACAATTATTTGGACGAAAGTAAGAGGAGTAATAGAACACATCAAGATGTTTTTTTTCCTCAAACGTTTGTCTGTTTGTCCACACATCATAAAAACCTACTGAAGGATTTTTAATTGGTTTCCACAGGTGTTTTTTGCCGAGCCTGAAAGTAACATACAGGGTTTTTTCATCATAATGGACCCATGGGAAGAGAAGATATGCTACTTTGTAATTTAAATGGAAAATGCCTTTAGATCATAAATATATATATAAGAAATTATTAGTTCATCTCAAACTAAAAAAAATCTACAGACAAAATTCGTGAGTACAAATAGTATAGTATAAAAAAATCGAAAAAATCTCTGATTGGTTGGGTGCTTAATTATATGTGAAATGCGAACCGATCAGCGCCGTTTCCTCAGACGATTGATGAAAATCTAAAGTGAAGCGTAAAGGAATGGAAGCAGAGCTTTTTTCCCGGACATTTGTCACATCGCGGCCTGATGTTACTACCACCTGGTAATATTTAATGGGCTAATAATTATAATATTATTAATAATAATACATACCTACTGAACAAATTATTAAAAGGTTCGGACTGGTCCTACGGAGTTGGTCACATGATGCATTTTTATTATATTGGGGTCCATGTAAACGCACACCTTCTAATAAAGACTACTTAACAGTTGCCGCACATCTGAGAAAGAAATATATGAGCTCACAGATGCACAGGATCAGCTAGTGCCTGGCAGAGAGAGAGAGAGAGAGAGAGAAAATGCCATTCCTCTTAACTAATTAAGCTCCCCTGGCACATCTGGCACTGACATCACTATAATTCAAACCAGTCATCTCTAACACTGGATATTATTCTCTTAACAGGAAGAGCTGTATTGTATGTCTCCAAGAGTTTAATTTAAATCAGCTGGGGAAATCCTCTTAAGCGGAAGAGCCAAAAGTTTATGGACACCTACTGTAACCAGCCCGCCTGCGTGCACTTGTTTGAACATCTCGTTCCAGACTTCGCACATTCTTCTCAATTAAAGTTTTTATTCGTACACTGCGTTTAATGATGTCACAAAGCAACTTGACAGAAGAATATACATTATAATATATATATATATATATATATATATATATATATATATATATATATACACAAATCATTGAAAATAGTCTACTTTTATAACTTAATCAGTTTGTCCCTAATAAGCAAGGTAAAAAAAATCTACCCGAGACGACATGGGGAAGAAACATTAATAGGAAACCTGACTCAAAAGGAACACTCTTTTACATTTGGGTTACACTAGATACCTTCTACAAAAGGTGCTGCGCACTCCAATTATATTAAAAACATTCTGGCACTGCTGTGTGCAGGTCTAAGCGGGTTACATCAGTTCAGTGGTGTGAGCAAAAATGGTTTTCCTGCTTGTGATTTGCAGGAAAGAAGAGCGGAGTGCAGTGATTTATTTATTTTTTTGTGCGTGGTGTGAGGGTGAACCTGGTGCCGAATCAACTCACAGAAGAATGTAAACAGAAGCGTTTGAATATCTGTAAACAAAATCCAGACCGATCCTCTAAGAAAGGTGAGAGTTTCTTAAAGAGAGTCGTTACTGGTGACGAGACACGGATTCATCACTACGGGCCGGAGAGTAAACGGCATGAGAGTATGGAGCGGAAACGTCCTCGATCACCGACCAAGAGGGAGGAAAAAAAAAAAAAAAAGTTCACAAGTCAACCATGAGCAGGAATTTCATCAATGTTTAGTTTTTTTTTCCCCCCCCTGGGATTCTCAAGTGCCAGAAGTATTGGAACATGGTCAGGAGAAAAGGTTCTCTTCAAGCTGATTAAACACTGGCACTTCTGCCCACTTTGTCGACTTGGTTTATAGGCTCAACCTTGTATGGTTGTGGGTTTTGAGGTTAAATGTGCAACGGTATAACAGGAAGTGTGTTTCAGTTAACATGAAGTCCGCTGTGTTGAAGTTACCAGCTGTGCATTAGTGGACATTTTAGATACAAAACTGTTCACGGCAACTATTTATGTTGGTGCGTGACAGAGGGGATTTAATCCATAAAGTGCTAACTGTTTATAAAGAGAGAGACAGGACGTCAGCCCCCCGCCCCAAAAAAAAAAACAATTATATACACTTCAGGAAAAGAAAATATTTTATAAATATTAATATTAATATAATGCGATATTTAGTGATGTATATGATAATAGTAATATTATATTAATATTACCCACATCGGACTATTTTTCTTTTCCTGAAGTGTGGATAAATTTTTTGGCTGACTCTACATACACACATATACATACAGTATACATAACTGCATCATACACCACACTGTCACTCCACCCTTTCTGTTTTACTGGGTCAAGAACCCTAAAATCCTCCCGGTCCGAATCAAGAAGCTCGTCTTTTCTCCTCTCTTTTCCTTCCGTACGGTAATGAATCCTAACGCTGCGCTAACACTCACTGCATTATTGAACTCCACCCAACACTGCATACGGCCGCGTCTAATGTATGCGTTTTGCACGACGCGGAACTGCACAGCTCAGCAACTACGTCCTTAAAGATCTCACAGAAATGCCTACCGAGTTTAAAGTCAGGATGTTAGTCAGGATTTTTTGTGCCGCAGCGACTCAATCTTATTTTACAGAACTGATGCGGAACGCAGTACGCAAGCGTTCGAAGAAAGAAAAGACACCGCTTACATGGTTTCTGCAAACCTGCACGTACACTGACATTTAACCATGAAGGTTTATTTAACGGAAAATTTCAATTTTGAATTTGAAATTTAAATTTGAAAACAGCAATCCTTTGATCTTTAAGTACGATATAACCGTTAAAAACCGACCCAAACCTCTCAGATTAAAAACATATAATTAACTGTCTCACGCTCACGCAATTAATCTACTTGGTTTAAGGATTAAGTGTCATGAGATCTTGGGGTATTTCCCTATTTAAGTACACCCCTCTGTTGTTTCATTTCGATCTAGAGCGGCCATGTTGATTTTATTTTATTTTTTCGCCAGGAAGAATCATCTACATGTACTTCTACTTCCTGTATTCAGTGTCGTAGCACGTGTTTCAATGACATGTCCTCAGATTGCACACACACACAGACTTCCTAAATCGTGAAATGAAACATGAAGGCTTCTTGTAATCACTTTGTGTGCATCATGATTTTCAATTTAAACGTTACTGTATCAGTATTACTATGGTTTACAGTCTGTTCTGTCAAACAGCCATATTTCTCAATAGTTTAAAAGGATAAAAAAAAATACTTTTCTATTTGTTACTGTAATGTGGTGTTAGTTGCCGTTGGTCAATTGATCAAAATGTCGCATCTCAAAATCTCTACTCTTCTGCTCCATACTCCAGTTCAGTAGGTGTCAGTGATGCAAAAACTGAAGACGACGATGATGGCGTAACGATACTCTCGGAAAACGTTAGTGTTAGCTGAAAAATTAAGGCATTTAGTTTGTTTTTCAGCAAGTAGTAGTTTGAAAATTTTGGGGCTTTTAACATTTCTTAATTTACCGGAAAGAAAAAAACTAGCCTATTGATTCTAATATACAGGCGCATTTCTGGTCACCCAAGGATAAATAAAAAAGATAAAACAAGATAGCACTGACACAAAGATAACGCTGAGTAGTAAGTCATTAAAACAATATTAAATGAAACGAGAGTATCAAAATTTAAGACATTTTTTAAAACAAATGACGATTGAAAAGGAGATTTAAACCAAAGATTGATTAACGTGCAGGATCAGTTTCATCTGTGTCACCCTGACTACGTCTGATCCGTCTCTATGACTGACTCTGGGAGGGATTGGCGCTGACCCGCACTTCAGCTCGGTCCTCGATTTATACATCGATCTGATGAGAAGTTGAAGCTTTAGTTAATGAAAGCTTTTGTTTTATTTCCTTACAGTTCCCCTTTTAAACAAAAGATATGAAACAAAAAGCAATTGTTTAAAAAATAAAATAAAATCTTGGAAAAGTCATTTATGAGTAGAGCTTTATTCTGCTCTTTATTTGGGTTTCAGTTTCTTTCTACTAAATATTACACCGTGACTAATCCCAGTACAGACGTCCTTCTTGAACACGCACACAAGAAATCCAACCTAGTTAGGCGCTCATCGCCATGACACTCTTTATCCACCAAAATTCCAGAACTGTTGGAACCAGGGTGTGGTGAGAACTCGAGCGGTCAAGCTGACCCGTCCTCGGCTCCTCCTTTACGACCGAACGCACGCCGCGATTCTTATCAGCTCTTTATGGCGACGCCAGTAACCGCTGACAGTGCGTTCTCATGCCAAAAACAAAGCAGTGGGCGGAGAGCATGCCGATAACGTTCTCTCTGGCTGCAGGAGGTCTCGTGTGAAACGCGGAAGCCGAACTGGAATTACGCTGGCGCTTATAAAAAAAAATAAAAATAAATAAATAAAAAACCAGAAACAATCTTTTGTGCGACACAGACTACTGATTTGCATCGAGACGTCCAGAAAGTTCCTAAACAGAGTTTAAACTGTGAAACCAAACAACTTGGAGGCGCTCAGGAAAAATTATTATTTTACTTATTTATTTTTAAAAACCTGCGATACAGGCACGGTTCCCAGAACGCGTCGAGAATTAAAGTCTCAAAAGCCACTTTCACTACACTACGAGATTGAGTTTCCTGGAAAGCAATTTCCCATAATGCACTGCAAATTTCTGAAGGGCTCTACTAACACGTGACGTGTATTTTCAGCAGACGCAGATTGTTATCCATTCCTCACAAATACTGCTTCAGATGATGCGATATCTATTCGTGGCCCCCGTTTCCACGGTAACAGTGACGTCTTGTGTTCGGTATGGCATTTTTATTACTATGCTTATTATTTATTTATATTATTTATTCATGCAATTTTACTACTATTTTCCCCACTAAAATGTCTGAAATTGTGTGAAGAACGTTCTGTTGGAAGACTTCTTAACTTCACGAAAAAAAGAACAGAAAAAATAAAAAAATAATAATCTTGCATGCACATGCTCTGAAACATCACTTTGACCTTTAGTGAAGTCGCATCACAGAAACGGACAGCAGAAACCTGAGGAGAGATCACAGGAATGAGACTAAACATCTGGGTCGTCAATAAGAAAACCTTGTGTTTGTGAGACTAATCAAAAAAAGAAAGGAAAAAAAAAGCAGTATTTTATCACGACTGAATATTTCCATTGACACCAGACTGAATTGTAGCTTCTCTCTTGTATCTTAAGCCAAACGGAGCTAAAAATAAAACACTAGGACATAAAAAAATGTTTTTTTTATTAGTTTCATGTGTGAAACGGCGATGCTTCTGACTTTAGTCTAATCCCCCCGGTTCTGCAGCCGATTCCAAGCCGATGACTAACTCGCTTAGTGTTTAGAGAAAAGAAAAAAAAAATCTGGAAATGTCAAACCCTGAACTCGAGGTCCAAGCCATCAATCGTACAGCACAGTTACTCTGCTGCAAAAGGAAATTGGATTACAACATCCTGTCAGTTACACTTAAAAAAAAAAAAAAAAAAATTATAACTCAATCAGGGACTCTACTCTTGTACGTTTCCTCCATGTTTCACAGTATTAATCGTGAACAGAGCGAGCTTCGACGCTGATCTCCTTACACAGAGTGTGTGGGGGAGTAAAATTAAAACACATCTATCTAAAAATACAAATAAAATAAATATACGCCTTGCACAACCGGAACGCGCATCCTGCTCGGCTTTTGTGCAGCTTGCAGCTGAAGTATTTGGGTCAGTCACACAGCTAATTTGTTTACCATAGCTGGCAAGTCTGTGCAGAAATTTCACACCCGCTGCTTTTTTTTTTCCTGGAATGCTGAATATGTTCATACTTGGCCTTGTGATATAAAGCGCGAGATGCGACGTCCTCTCAGATACCAGAGATAGAGAGCAAGAGAGTGATAAAGAGAGAGAGATCGGTTTTTATAGACGGTGCTCGGGTGTTTATTTAAATCCAGCAGTGGCCAGGACGAGCTGATATAGTGTCTGTGATGGACTGTTTTAATCCGCGGTTTTAACAAATGAAGAAAAAGAATCCCAGTCGTTCCTAGGTTGGGAATCATATATACAATATATATATATTTTTAACGATACTGATGTATAACCTTAATGAAAAATGAAAAAGAATATATTAAACATTGCATAAAAACAAAACGCAACCTGAAAAATACCAAGTACATACCGGTTATATAAGTACCAGGTATCATATTGGAGCTGGATTTTGGTACCCAACCCTAGTCCTAGACTATTCTAGAGCATGTTGCTTTCTCGATGCTGTAACTTCAGATCGAGCTTACTCTTAAATAATAACCGAGAGAAAATAAAGACGGCAGCCAGAAATGACGATATTTCTGTGTTAACAAGCTTAACAAAAACATCCTTGTCTATTAATTTATCTAACTCATCCACAGGCGTGTTCAGCATTAAAGATGTCAATCACAGGTTTCAATTCAATTGAACTCAATAGTGCTAATGTTAAATGTCTGATTTGTCTCATTCAGCTATATCCCTCATCTCTACAAGTATTATAAAAAAAGGGATCTAATATGTACAAAAATGTCGTTTCATTTTTGTTCTGTTCTAGATTGTTTAAACGTCATGTCTTATACAAAGCTATTATTATTTTTTTTGTTTGTTTTTTTTGTCTTGCTGGTCTTCTGCTCCACACTCCAACCCAGTAGGTGGCAGTGTTGCACCCACCAGCCACACACAAACTTAAAAGGTGGAAGAGAATCGGAACATACAAAAGATGAAAGTGTACTTTATTTTCTGAAGACACTCGAGATTTTACAGCTCGCTAAAAATAGTTTAAAAAAATAATAATAATCAACCGACAGTGATTCAATCAAGTTAATCGATCAACACAAGACTGACTCAACTGCACAATTGATTAAATTTGACACAGTGACTTCTGGTTAAACGTTTTTCCTGCACCATCGTCGTTAAAAATTCCAGCCTTACATCAAAAGGTATTCGCTAATCTTAGCGAATTAAACTATCCAGTGACGAATTGGGAGTTTTGAAATCTAAACGCTGACTCTTAGCATTAGTACTCAACGCCAAGTCCTGTTTCTGAGCTTTGGAAAAAATTCAATAAATAAATCCGTCGATTAGCTTTCAAAGGGAAACATAAATAAATAAATAAATAGATAGATAGATAGATAGATAAACTCAGCTAGATCTGAATATCGGCTGATGTGTAAGGTTTCAGGATCAGTATCCAAAAGGAAAGTGGTTAAAATTGCGATCTCCGAAGTAACGTCGGAAGCTGAGAGAAACTGAGACACTGCGTGCTCTGTATAAATGCTGCTTTAATATCGCAAAGAGCCTCCAAATGAGGTAACTGATAAGTGCTGGACTTTTCAGCACGAGCTTTCAGAGCGGCGCTAATATAGATCTAAAGCCTCCGGGTCAAAACCCGATTCCTCTACTTCACCCTGGGTGGACCATCATTCGCTCAGATTACAGAGTGAATAGAATGAAAAAAAAAAAACTAGCAGGGGAAAAAAAAATATTTAAAAAAATTTTGTGGCAGGTCGCTGAAAAATCATTTAGGCTCCTCCTGACAGGTGTGTCCTGGAGCAGAGCACCAGTCTGTGAACGATGTTGGCGTGTCGACGCTGATCTACGGTCAGAATTTACCCATCTGATAACACTGTGGAGGAAAACTGATGCACAGCCCCTCTCACACACACGGCCGCTGTACGATCAGGAGAACTTTCACATCTAAATCAACCTGCGGCTCAACGCCCTGTACGAGTCTTGTTTTACCTTCATCCAATCACACTCGGACTGTAAGTCTCGCATAAACCACACACTCGCACAAACAAGCATACAGCATCACAAAATTGTTGAACGTGTGATCTGTAACTGATCTGACAAATCAAATCTCATGAACGAACTGGAAACCGAACGGTGAGTAAAAGGCAAAGAAAAATTTAAATTAAAATAATGAATAAGTAAAACAAGAATTTTTTACAGAAATACGAAACAAACTAAAGGAAATGTAAGGTGAGAATATAAAAAAGAAAAAAAGGAAGAGTAATGAGAAAAGGAAATTGTAAGGTAAAGGAGAAGAAACAAAAAAAGAATAAAGTGAGGTGAGACTATAAAAAGGAAAGTGAAAGTAAAGAAAGGGAAATGAAAAGAGAAAGAGAAAAGATGAGAAATGAAAAAGAAACAGGATGAGAAAGAGAAAAGAAACAGGAAAGAAAATGAAACAGAAAGGAAGAGAGAGACGGGAAACAAAAGGAAAAAGAGTAATATGTGGATATTAAAATGGAGGAAGAACAGAAAGGATAAGAGTAAAGAAAAAGAAAGTTATGATATAAAAGGGGAAGTAGAAAGGAAACGAGAAATAGAATTGAAAGAATAAGATAGGGAAATTGAAAATAAAACAGAAAAGACAAGAAATACTAAGTAAGACTAATGTAAGGATATAAAAAGAAAGAAAGGAAAGGAATGAGAAGAGAAAGGGAAAAAATAGTAAGGTGGAGGAGGAGGAGAAGGAACAAAAAGAAAAAAGGGAGGTGAGAAGATAAAATGAAGGAAAAATGTAAGACTAATCTGAGGATATTAAAAAGAGAAAAAAGGTTGAACAATGAAGAGAAACGGGAAACAAAAGAAAGGAAAGAGAACAGAAATGAAACAGAAAGAAGAGGAAAGAGTAAGATGGGGATATACAAGGGAGGAAAAAACAACACAAAAGTGGGGGAAAAAAAGGAAAGGAAGGAATAAGATCAAAAAATGTTAAATAAAATAAAGAAAGATTTTTAAAAAAACCCTGCTGCTTTCTAGTATAAAACCTCCCTTTTTTTTACCGAAAACTCCATGAACTATTGTCCGTGTATGGCTCGTCGGGTTCGAGTGTTACATAAGCGTGCACTGTTGACTTTTTAAAGGACACACACACTCGTTGCTCTGTAGACGTGAGGAACGCCTGTTTGAACAAAGAAATCCGCTTCAGAGACTGATTTTCTTTGGCTGGCTCCGTTTGTCTTAATCCTGACTGCAGTGACGTTTATATCTCAGGTGTGTGTGTGTGTGTGTGTGTGTGTGTGTGTGTGTGTGTGTGTGTGTGTGAGAGAGAGAGAGAGAGAGAGAGAGAGAGAGAGAGAGAGAGAGAGAGAGAGAGAGAGAGAGCAGGTGATGGCAGCGAAACCTGACGCATATGTGGTGTGAACTTTTGGACAGGTTTATAGTTAAAAACACTACAATCTGGAGAGGAAATCACTCCGGTGTCACACCTGAACAACTCTGTAAAATCTGAACAGGTTCAGGTTCAGCAGGGGGAGAAAAAAAACAAGTGATAACAAAATCATATTCGTTTCCTCTGTCGTCTCTCTCTAATATTTTCGTCGCCTTTTCTACCAGCCACCAGGCACTAAGTTAACAGACAGTAAACAGACCTGAACTTTACTCTTACCATCTCATCCACAACAAACGGCTTTTAAATATAGAAGAAGATCGGGGGGCGGGATCTGAATGGTAGAGGCCCTAATCTCTGATTTGACCCCAGACGGCCTTCACTTCCTATCAATTACCCACGCAAAACCTAAACATGTGTGTACAGGCTTCCTGTTATTCAGAGGATTTTGGCTGAAGCTCGCTTTTAGACGCTAAGAGAACGAAACACAACAGTGTGAATAGATAAAAGAGGAGAAAGCCAACCTTCAAAAACAACCGGGCAGAAATGTCAGGGGTTTGACACACACACACAGACACAGACAGACAGACACAGACAGACACAGACAGACACAGACAGACACAGACAGACACAGACAGACAGAGACAGACAGACGTATGCGAAATGCAAAATTCAGCTATGGTGCGTTCGTCTGTGTGGAGTCCCTGAAATGAAGCCAGGTGTGTTCTCGCTTCAGGGTTGTGGTTTACTTGGGAGTCACGCTCACAGAACAACAGCTTCGAGAAACGATGTGGCGCTCTTTGTGAAACAAACAGTGAATCGACTCAGGGGCATTGAACAAACATTGTCATGGTCAGGTAGTCCCTGACATGCGAACGAATCTCATTCTGGGAGCACGTTCGTACGTCGGATTTGTTCTTAAGTCTGACAAAGAGAGTCTTAAACGCCTTTGACTTCAATATACGATGTAAAGCTCGACTAAATCTCTGCCCCCTTTCCCACTCCGCCCCCAACACTGCCATCATGTGGCCGAAAACGGTGATCGCACCTAAGGAAATTAATTCCACGCATCAAATGTAAGTGTGTCGTCTCTCTGCGCCTTTAAATTGCGAGGGGGAATCCCGGACGCGGTTTTTGTCTCCGAGCTGTTTTCCACTGTATTGGACTGTGAACTGAATTTTTTTCTGAAATTAGGATTATTCTCTGACAGGACAGACATTTTCTATCATCGTGCTCCCGGACTGATTCCTCGAAAGAAGTGAGGCTCATTTCTCCCACACCCTTCTACACACACACACACACACACACACACACACAATATAATCAGACTTTGGACATTTTATACATTCACTCACACACTGAACATGTATATAATTGTAAATATTGGTATCTGCTGCACTGCAGTTTCTATTTTTTTTGTACAGTACACATGAGCTACTCGTGTTTGACCCACGGTCCGCTCGGAAATTCCTAACTCGGATGTTTGTAAGTTGGGGACGACCTGTATCGACTCGGGGCGCCAAGAAAGTAGTGAATCGACTCACCCGCACGAAGAGAAACGATCACGCTGTGTGTTCTGCTTGGAGCATATTTGGTAATTTTATCCCCCTGAGAGTTCTGGAGAACACCACGGATTGCAATAAACAACACAAAAGTCATTTAATGATTCAATTCGCTAATTATTTTTCAGTGTTCGTCATGCACGAGTGATTTTTGCCTCATTTCTGCACACTTTTCCCCCCTCTCTCTCTCTCTGCACGTCTTATTAATAGATCACAGACGTCGGAGAGCACGGTTTCAGCCGCACACACACCCGCTACTGGTTCGTTAAACGATAAAATTTTCAGCATAAAATCCACTTAAACCAAACGGCTCAGGAATCAAAAGCATCTCTTTCCGCGTTGGTACACGGCAGGAACTGAACAAGTGCTAAATGAGGAAGAGGAGGAGGAGGAAGAGAGCTCTTACTTGATCAGACTCTTCGGCTTTTCTCTGGGAGACTTGATGATCCTGGCGCTTTTGCAGCCCTTCTTCGCCTTGGATTTCGAGGATCCCGCTCTGCGCTTGTGCAGCTGGGACGAGCTGGGGAAACTCTCGGGACTCATGACGCGCGGGATGTTCTTCTCGCCACGCTCGCGCGCCCGGGCGATGGCCTCCGAGATGATGCGGTTGGCTTTCTGCTGTTTGTCCTCCAGCGACGTCGTCTCCATCTGCTGCGGCCGCTTGGGGACGCGCTTCTCCGACGAGGACGAGTGAGAGGACGAGGACGAGGAAGACGAAGACGAGGAGGACGACGAGGAAGATGAGGAGGAGGAGCTGCTCTTCATCGGCGAGCTGACCAGTCGGGCCTGGTTGCTTGAACCATTAGTGTTTTTCGGAGGCTTGAGAGAGAGAAAAAGAAAAAAAAAAAAGAAGGCGTGAGTGAAAGTGTGCGTGTGTTCGTGCAGCATAAAAATCCTCACTGAAAGACATTTTTACATTTTATTACAACAGTCTTGAATGAATAAAATCATGTTTCTTAGTGTTTACTGTTCTTAGAAAGAGAAGAGAAATTATAAAAGGGAAAAAAAAGAATACAACGCAGTAAGGAGGGAATAAAGAAAAATAAATAGAGACAAGGAAGAAGGAAATCTGAAATCTAAAATAATGTCTAGAAAAAGGGACGAGGTGTAAAACAGGAAAGAAAATTGAGGAAGCAAGAAAGGAAAGATATGACGGGAAGGAAATTGAAAAATGTATTAAAGGAAGAGGAAACAGGACGAAAGAAAGGAAATTAGTAAAGAAAGCAAGGGAAATGAAATGAATGGAAAAGGGTGAGAAGAAAAGAAAACAACAGATGAGGAAGAATATAAGAAAAGGAAATCAGAAAGGGAGAATGAGAGAGAAGAGAGGAAACAGAAGGATATACAGAGGTATACAGATGTATATAGGAAATGTATTGTAGGAAAGATAAGAGTAGAAAGGGAAAGAAAAAGGAAGGAAGAAAAATTTATAGAAACAAAGAAAGAAAAGGAGGAATGGAAGGTATTGGAAAATAATGTATACGGAAGAAGGAAAGAAGGAAGGAAACAAGAAAGAAGGAAGAAACAAGAAAGGAAAGGCATGATACCGATACACCAAAGAAAACTCCAGAAAATGTAGTACAGAAGAAGGAAAGGGAATAGAAAGGGACGTGAACAAAAAAGAAAAGAAAGCAAGGGAAAATAAATGTCTATTTTTATAGTTTAAACCTTGTACACGCCCCCAAAACACTTTTTTCATACTCAGCTTAATACAAATAAAATGTAAATGTAAACCCGTATACTGTACAGTACTGCTGTGTCTCACGCAGTGATAGAATGTAAAATCCCCACGTTACCTCTGTATGTACTGGAATTTCCTGCGAGTGTGTTTTCTTTGGTATCAGTACTGTACGGTAAATACGGTAATAATTCACCGTCCCAAACCGTGTTGTTTTTCTTTACGGTCGCTTTGTGTTCTCTCTACACTACTAAAAAAAAAAAAAAAATTGTTTTATATTTTATATGGAAATTTTTGCAGAATTTTACTTTAATATTTATATGGTAAATATTACATATATTTCTATGTAAATTATATTGTACTTTATAGTTCAGGGATTAAAAAAAAAAGCCATTAAAAAAATCCGGATTTATTAGTCACGTTCTGAGGAAAAAAATCCGTGAACAAATGAGGTTGTGGCTTTTGAACCGCGAAACAAAATGCAATGGGGGGAAAGAAATAGCGACGCTAGAGAAGGGAACAGGTGAGGAAGGATAGAAGAAGGACAGAGAAGAAAGAGGGAATATAGATCGAGGAAACATAAAAAAAAAAAAGATCTATAGGGGAAGTGATGAGAGTAAAAAAAAAATGTGAAAAGAAAAACAGGAAGGGAAAAGGAATAAAAACAATGAGCTAAATTGAAAGAAAAATTTGAAAAAAACGTGTAAAGCCTTAGCATGAAATTGACTGCTTTCAATAGTATATATTTACACACACACACACACTGCAGCATCCACGTCATCACTGAAACATCCATTGTGACGTACATTATTGAGGAGATCAGTATTAAAGCATCGTTCTAGCTGAACCTTGCCATTTTCCCACCTGTGGAGAACAAGCCCGGAGGGAACACGGTGTTCCTTTCGGTAATTAAATTCTGCGTAAACCTGCTGTAGTGTAGTGTGTGTGGGAGCTGAGTTTATACAAACACACATACACACACACGCGCTCTTGTAAGGGAATTCGATACAGGTAGTCTCTCACTGTGATGTACAGCTGCAGGAACAGAAAGCAGCATCTCGATCGGGTACGCTCCAGACCTCATACTGAGGATCTAATGTCTGTAACAGGTATATTTTCAGAACAACGGACGAGAGCGCTCATGGCGCAGAGAGGAGAAACCTTACTGCCTCTTCAAAAAGAAAAAAGGATCAGAAAAACTCTGGGGTGAAACACACCATCTCCTCTGTCGAGGAGTTTTACACCCAAGACGGCGGTTGTACCATGGAGCTCGGAGATGCCGCACACACACGTACAGCTTTGAAACCTCTGGAAATCCTCCATGTTTTCTCCCCCCTCAGGCTAAGTGACACAGCTTGTTCTGTCTGGAACACACACTAAGCCTGTGAGCAGCTGCTGAGCGAGAATGGCGTGTACACACACGCTCGCTACTCGCGCATCCAGTGAAAATGTTTCACACAACGATCAAGTAAAAATGTTACAGCTACGATAGTGCAGGCATTTACAAAAACAAAACCCCAAACTCAGGATGAGAAAGCTGACGGATTTAAAAAAATAAAACCAAGAAGGACAAAAAATAAATAAATAAATAAATATATCGTTCTTGCTTCAGAATTTTTCCAGGAATAATTTTTTGGGGGTTAAACAGTCAGTATTTACTTTGTTGTTGTTATAAACAGAGTAGGCGCTCTAATTTAATATTCCTTGTGAAGCAATTTGCAACACCGCTTAGACAAAATTAGACCTCTATTAGAAAGACTAGTCCTGGTCACCGTAGTGGTGTTTTTTTTTTTCTGCAAGTGTTTAATTGTCTACTCCTGTAAGCACAGACTACAGCCTGATCAGGACGGGATTAGGTTAA
Source organism: Clarias macrocephalus (assembly GCA_011419295.1). Lineage (NCBI taxonomy): Eukaryota > Metazoa > Chordata > Actinopteri > Siluriformes > Clariidae > Clarias > Clarias macrocephalus. Next base: position 99,632 of record JAAGKR010000259.1, read on the forward strand.
ACTCGTAATTTATTTAAAAGTTGCTTCTCAGTTGCATTTATACCTGTCAAAAATGTATCTAGATCAAATTATCTACTGATAGAAAGATAGCTTTAGTTCAAGTTCATAAACTATACGAGACAACAGGGACGGGAATCATCAGGGACTATCTGATACGATATCATCACGATACCCAGGTGCTGATTCGATTCACATTGCGATTCTCTATTTGTTTCAAGTTCCACAAAGTGAATCTTGTACACCTTTGACACGAATATACAATGTAGAGCATACAACTCCACTTTCCCCACAACAAAAACCATAATCGCACCTAAGGAAATGAGACTCACAGTGAAATGTAACAGTGTCGTCTCTGCGCAATTAAATCGCGAGGGGACGCCATTCGGCCTCGGAGAGAAATATGTTTTCCCCTGTATTAGACTGTGAACTCTGTTTTGTTGGGGATTTTCCGAAATCAGGATTATTCACCTACAGGACAGACATGTTCCATCATCGGGCTGGTCCGACTCATCTCTCCTGCACCCTTACACACTGAAAATATTGTATATAATTGTAAATATTGGTATCTACTGCATTGCAGTGTTTATTTTTTTACAATACACGTGAGCTACTTCTGTGATTGAACCGGAAGTAGAACCGCGATCCGTTAGTATCTGCGGAAATTCGTAACTCATTTGTTAGTAAGTTGAGGACGACCTGAAGCCTCAAGTGCACCACCTGTAGGATTATAGAGTAACTGCGACACATTATCACCACAAACATACTAACATTTTTTTAAAATAATTATTACAAGAACTATCTGGTTCGATTCTGGCGATATCTCTAAATCACACATCTCGAAATTGCTTCCCCCCCACTCCATCTATATAAAAGAAGATATTAAGATATTATTATTATGACTAAAATAATAATAATAATAATAAAAAAAGAGAGAGAGAAAAAAAAACCTGAAGCCCTGTGATAGTGCAGTCAGGTGATTAATCTAAGAGCTCTATATTAAGCATTAAGGAAAGAATATTAATAATATAAGAATATATATTGTGATTTATAAAATCCGTCACAAGGAGAATGTGTGTGTGTGTGTGTGTGTACACAACGAGAAACACTAGCTGGCTTACAATGTGACAACGTTCTGCTTTGCCAGCTGTGTTGTGTTTATAACGTTAGTACATTCGGGAACAGATGCTCACGCGAGTGATGCTAGTCGTGTGTTAACGTACTCTGTATATAAGAATAGATGCATACTGCGGCCGAAGCGTGATCATCTAACCGTCCAAGTTCATACATAAACACAACCTGTTAGAACGTTAGAAACTCGTCCCTGCCTCTTTCTTCTGCTGACGTTCATTATTAATCGTTCATCATTTCATTTAATCTCTTGAGGTGAGAAATTTCTTACAGGAAAAACGACTTCAATCTGAACTGGGGTTAAAAAAACCTCAGGCTACTGTAACGTGATTACATGGAATTCAGAAGAAACTCTGTGTGTGTGTGTGTGTGTGTGAGATAAACTTACGAGAAGAAAAAAAATTAAGCAAACAAATAAACCAAAAACAGGAAGTTTGCAGTAAGAGTGCTACTTGCTAACGGTGTGTTAACCGTCCGATCAGACACCGTGACGAGCTGTGAAACCATAACAACCCTGACTCTCTCTCACACACACACACACACACACACACACACACACACACACACACACACACACCCAAGGACATACAGAGACACACCTGTGTGAACTGCAGTCCTTTCAGTGAACTGTTTGAACCAGAGACCAAATCACTCGGGCAATTAAACACAAATATTTTGATAATCCAATTCATTACACCTAGGACAACCTTGACACACACTTATGAGACTTTCAAAGAAATTGATTAAAGCAGGATCACAAACCTGAGATAATACGTGGCCGTGATCTACGAGAAAATATCTGATATCAGGACAACTTGTGTGAGAACAAAAGCCCGAAACGTTACCGGGACAAGTGATAAAGAAACAAAGCACCAAAAAAAAGAAGAAGAAGAAAAAAAGAAGAAGACTATGATTATGAATGAAAACAACTAAAAATAAGTGAAAAAAAAGGAAATAGGAAAGAAAGGATCCGTAGTGGGAAGGTAATTAAAAAAGAAAAAAAGTACAGGGGGGACACGGAAAAGGACGTATAAACAAAGGGAAGGTAAGAGAAAGTAAGAAAAGGAGGAAAATAGGAATGGAAGTGGAAGAGGAAAAGATAATGTAAGGGAAAGGAAGGGGAGAAAAGTGTAGGGAAAAAAAAAACGTTATATATATCCAAAATATCAGGAGCGAGAAAACAACATGAACAAAGAGGAGCAGGAGAAGATAAAGGAAAAAGTGCAATGGAAAACAAGAAACGTGTTGAACGACGATCTCGCACTTATCATGCGTTAATGAGTGAAAAAAAATTACATGATGGCATACAAAAGGAAAAAAAAATCAATCCATCCTCTTGCTCACTGTTTCAGGGAAAGAGTTATTTAGAGAGCAACGGGACGGATATGTAAATTTATTTTTTAGAAATCTGAGCTGCAGCTATTCTGCAACATCGGCAATTCTGGTATGTATTTTTTTCCCCTATTTATAAAGAAAGGGTAAAAGTACAAATCTCCTGGTTCGGCCTGGGGGGGGGGGGGGTTCGGAGTCGCTTTGATTTTCGTAAAAAAGAATAGAAGGGAGGGAAAGGAAGTATATGGGAAAAATATTTTTAAAAGTATTGTGGGAGGGGATGATGTACAGAAAGCAACAGGAAAAATAAAGAAACAACGATAAAACCATTATAATATTTATAATAAAGTGTACAGTATTTTGGAAACAAAAAAAGGGGGAAAATAGTTAACAGTACAACATATTGGCATCTAATCTCTTGATTTTAATTTCAAATATAATTTATATGGGACTAACTGCTCACAATAAGAGCGTGTCTGTAACGTCTGAGGTATTAAAAAGAGTTGCTTTAATTTGTGCTCATCGTTCTGGGGTTGAAGGGTTGAGACTTGATTGGGGGGCACCTCGAAGGTGAAAAAAAAAGAAGAAAGAAGGAAAGAAAGAAAGATAGAAACAAACGGACAGACGGCACGTCAGCCATTCCGGCATGAATAATAGAGTCGGCAACGTGCCCCAGCCTGCTACACGATCATAACCTGAATTATACATGACCGCCTTTATTTCATTACACACACACACACACACACACACACACAGATCCAGAGCTTAGAGAAGGGAAAACAGGAGAAAAGGGAGCACCTATAAACACACACACACACACACACACACACACACACACACACCTGAGCCGAGGCCTGATTCTGTTGTTGAAATAAAGGGAATTATCTCGAAGCAAAGAAACAATAAGAGGGGGAGGTGAAGGAGGAGAGGAAATAAACAGTAATTCATGTGGAGGATAAACATGGCCTGCATAAGGCGAGTCACGTGACAGAGAGAGCGAGCGAGAGAGAGAGAGAGAGAGAGAGAGAGAGAGATGTTAATCCATTTTAGGGAAAATATGAGCAGGAAAGAAAGGGTAAAATGGGATATGAAATAACAGGAGGGAGGGAGAGAGAGAGCGAGAGAGAGAGAGAAATAGAGGGAGGGAGGAAGTGAGGGAGTTAACTGGAAAATGAAAAAGGGAATGGGATAGAGAGAGAGAGAATGCACCAGAGTGGGAGCACTGCAGCTGTGTAATACATCTATAAATAACTGAAATTACAGGCTTGCCAGCACTGCAGTGATTTCACCCCCTTTCTTTCTCTCGCTCTCCGCGGAAAGGAGGAATATAAAAGACAAATAAAGCTTGTTTATAACGCGTTATAACACATACAGAAACTGTATAAACGCACGCGCGAGACCGGTGATGAATGATACCCACTAGATTAGCACACGGGCTAACAGGGAGAGACACAGAGAGAAAGGGAGAGGGGGGAGGAGAAGAACAGAAGAAGAGGGGTGAAAAGGGGGGAACTCTACTTAGCCTGCCACCCCGAGGCCTGGCCAACACCGCGCGTGTACGTGTGTGTGTATGTATGTATGCTAACGCTAGCACTGCTGCTACACCGCCATGCTAACACGCCGAGCGGCTTAGCACGCAAGATGGCGGCCGTCGCGCGAGGCTGCAGCGCGAGCCCCACAGCGAAAGCTCATCGCTCGCGCTCTCTTCCTTTCGCTACATATTTCTCTTTTTTTTCTTTCTATTGTTTTTTTCCTCTCCATCCATACATCCATTCAACCACTCGCTCGCTCACTCACCCGTCCTCTCGGTCTCTTCACCGCCGACATCTTGTTGTCCCTTCCAAAAAAAAAAAAAAAAGTCTTGTCCTTCCGCCGGGTTTTTTGTCTCTCCGCCGCACGCGCTCGCTCGCGCCCCTCTCTCTTTTCTCTCTTTCCCTCCCCCAGCAGGTCTCTCCTTCTTCTTCTCCTCCTCCTCCTCTCGCTGCTCTCCTAGCCGGCCTTGGCGCGGTCACACTGCTGTACACCCGCGGAAAAACGAGGAAGCAACCGAGAACAACAACGCGCGCGTCCGCCGCTCTGTCATGCTGCCGCGTGCGGCTCCGCTCCGTCTCGCGCTCCTCTCTTTCTCTCTCGCTCTCTCTCTCTCACACACACACGCGCGCGGCCTGCACTTTTACACTCCTCTACTTCTTCCTCCTTTTTCCCCCTTCACATCATCTCGGATAAGAACAAACGGATCTGTTTTTTTATATAATATATAGAGGGTGAGAGGGATGCGCGTCGTTTTCTTTTTTTCCTTTCTTCGCCTCCTTTTTTTTGTCGTTCCGGTCCTCTGGGGCGCGAGCGGAAAACGGAGCAATGCAAAAAAAAAGGCGACGCATCAAAATGCATGCAATGAATATTAGAGATGTCGTTAAAAATTCTCTCTCTCTCCCTCTCTCTCTCTCTTTCTGTGAGAGCGCGTGGGCCAGCAGAGGGGGCTAGCATCGCCGTTAATGACATTAACGTCCACAAATTAACCCTAAATATACTGGATTGCATCTTATGCTTTGTGCATCTGTTATTATTACAGTTCCTTCTGAGAATTTCACAACGTGAGGTCTTTACTAAGCATTGCACACACACCTCCATCTATCCATTCATCCATCCATCTACTGTACTGTGCACAATTCATCAGACCCCCATTCATTCATCCATCCACCATTCTACTGTAACTCATCTGTTGTTTGGCACTATTTCTCAGCCCTCTCTACCGCCATCCATCCATCCATCCATCCAACCAATCGACCCACCTCTAAACAGATCTTGTGGTGGTCTGAGAAAATGTACAGCATGCTCCTTTTCAATACAGACAAGACCCGTGGATCAAATAAACACCATGTGCTTAAAGAGAAGAAAAATCCCAATACCTGTATAATAATCAATAAGTAAAATATCTATTTAGTTAAAACAACAAATCCCTCTGAAATACATTGTATTTAATTCCTTAAAATGATTTTAAAAATCTGGAAGCATTTTCAAAACGTGAATTTCATGCAGTACAATGATTTAAAGGATGGCGATCGCATGTTTCTTTCTTTTTTTCTTACAGTTAAATTAGCCCAAAGTGATATAAGGCAACGATTCCAGTTTCGTGCAAATGATGACCGTCGTGCATATTCTCAAACAAAAAAGATAACGTTTATGTTTTCGCCTCATGTGATGCATGTGATGTATATGCAAAAATCTCAAGAGTCATAATATTCGGTGAGATAAACCAAATACATCATTAAGATACAGATGCTAGAAAAGGTCCATCTGTCTTTCTTCCTATTCTAAGTAAAAAGACAGATCTATGAATTAAGAAAGTGTGTATAAAAAACAAATCTGCACCAAAACAGACAGGATGCACCTTTTCACCCAAAACACTTGGCGGTTAACTGGAAATCCCCGGATATAAGTGCACCCCAGGACTTGTTTTGATTCCAAATGATGCAACAGCCATCTACAGGATGCCACAGGAATCTGAGAGAGCTTTCACATTAGGCATGATTGATTCGTACCATGCCAGGAAAGACAGCGCCAAGCCGACTCCTCCCAAACCAGCCAGCATTCACATTATTATTATCATCGTTCTCCGTACTCGAGTACACTTGCGTATTTGCACTCTCCAGTACAGCAGGTGGCAGTATCCAGCCAGTTGGTCCGCAAGCCGCATTTAAGAGACGATTTTCTTTTCTACCCATCAATTTCAGCAGCACTAGCTGATTAGGTGCACTCGTGAGATCATGTATGTGGAAGAGGGCAGATAGCGGTTTCCTTAGAGTGTGTTACAGCTGCCCTCTGATGCAGCAAGAGCAGCAGTTTGAAAAGATGCATGTGCCTCAAGTGTTCTCCTATAAACATATCTGCCTATTCTGGCTGAACCACAAAGGGGCGGGGCTTCCAGTTTTCCAAACAGCAACACATTGGTCAATCATCCTACATTCTACATCCTATATATGTTGATGAATGGCTCATCTTCTGTTTTTATTGGGGTGGTAAATAATACAGTTTTTTTTTGTTTGCATATTTTAAGTGATAACACTTATCAGTGTCCTTCAAAAGAAAAAAAGAAAAAAAAAAGAAAAAAAAAGAGCGTCTATGCAAAATGAGTGAGGTTTGTATGGAGGCTTTGGAAGGTGTACCGTTAGAGAATGAAGTCTTTCATCAGTGCCACTTTCTGATCGCTTTTTTTTTTTATTGTTTGTTTTTGACTGTTTTGAGTGATTTAAAATCATGTACCTGATATTAGCCGTCAATGAGCTAAGCATTGTGTTTGTGCAAAGCAGTATCTTTATCCATGCTTGTTACACGTTTAACAATTTTTTCACAAGATGCCAGGATTGGTGATGCATCGGACATCATTTCGGGATACATTGAGAGAAATCAGACATCCTGACAGCCATGGAATCGGACAATTTGTAAACATGTAGGTCATTTTACTGTCAATCTATCACAGGTCACTTGGTCTTGCTGAAAATTAGCATCGTTTTCTGTGTAGTCTGAAATAGTACCAAAGTCAGACATACACAGTGACGTGTCAATCAATCTCCTCTTGTTATAAGCATATGCATGGTGCATGAAGTGTGGCGATGATAACACGTTCCTAAGAGACTCTACAGAGAAATGACGGAGTGTAATGAAGTTAATTAAAGAAAACATAGCTGCTCCTATACAAGTAGACCCGAGGATGAAGGCGAATCTTTTTTCACCGGAAATATCTGCAAAATTTGACTTCGTCATTGCAGAAAAATCTGTTTCAGACATCTGACCTTGCTATGACCTTGACCTTTTTTGGATTATGAACATGGATGGCTTTCTCCTGTTGTTTTTTTTTACAAAATACTGCGCTGACGAGTACAGCGGACGGACACACGGATTAAGATGCACGGACGTCCCAAAATACATAATGTCTCCACCACCTAGTGGCCGAGGCTCAGAAACGTTCAACATTCTCTCAAATAACTTCAAAAAAAAAAAAAAAAAGGGAATGATTTTGTACTCGGCACACGACATGTCTGAATGTGGGAAAAGTGTCCCAGAAGCATCACAACCACTCGTGTGTCTTCAGATTAATAATAATAATAAAAAAAGATAATTTTTTAAAATGGACTTAATGGAAATAAACAAATGTATTCTGTTAAGATGAAAGAAAAAAACAGCCTCGACACATACAGGATGAAAGAGTGTTTGTGTGTGTGTGTGTGTGTGTGTGTGTGTGGCAGTAATGTGCTAGCAGTGAGCAGCAGGGGGAACAGACACATGCTGACACAATCACGTGGCCTCAATGGCCCGGGCGCCATGGCAACCAAACAGTTAATATGCAAATGAGATGAAGTAGCTGTTCTCTGAAAGGGGGAGGGGCTTGTCTAAAAGGGGCAGGGCAAAGGGGCAAATCTGAATCCTTATCTGACCAGAGAGAGAGAGAGAGAGAGAGAGAGAAAGAAAAAGAAGGAGAGTGAGACAGAAAAACAGACAAAGAAACAGAGTGAGGTAGAGCGAGAGAGAGAGAGAGAGAGAGAGAGAGAGAGAGAGAAAGATATATACAGAGAGAATGAAAAATAGAGAGAGAGGGGGAGAGGGAGACAGAAACGAAAAGACAGAAAGAAAGAGAGAGAGAGAGAGAGAGAGAGAGAGACAGACATAAAAACAGACAAAAAGACAGACAGGGAGAGAGAGAGACATCATCAGTGAAAAGAAAAGAGAGAAAGAGAAACAAAAAGAAACAAAAAAAACCTGGAAAGATTGGGAACTGGGAACAGAGAGTGAGAGACAGAAAGAAGTGAAAAAGAGACAGAAGAAGAAAGACGGAAACTGAGGGAAGGAGACAAACAAGGAGAGAGATGGAAACAGAGAAAGACAGAGAAAAAGGGAAACATCAGAGAGAGAAAAAACAGAAAGAAAGAAAGAAAGAAATTGGAGATATAGATAGAAACAGAAAATATGAGAGATGGGAACAGAGAGAGAGAGAGAAAGAGATACAGAGAGAGACGGACAAGCAGAAAGACAGGGAAAGAGACTGAAACAGAGAATGAGACAAACAGAGAGACAGAAACAGAAGGTGAGCGAGGTCAGAAAAAGAGAGAAAGAGAGACAGAGAGAGAGAGAGAGAGAGTGAACTCAGGTACATCATAAGGAACGTCTCACTTTCACTTTCGAGTTGTGAGAAGCAGATAAGAGACGAAAGAACTGAGAGAGACGGATCAGTCCGATTAAACACCACAGCGAGTTCAGTTAGAGCAAAGAGTAGAGGAACAGCGGCCTGTAATCAAACCACTATAGTACTGTACACACACACACACACACACACACACACACACACACACACACACACACACACACACACTGATTGATATTCTGATGAAATATACAAGTCTAATGAACATGTCAGTTACACAGATCACCATTTCTACTGGAAACACTCCCACTGATATGAACACACACACACGTACACACACAACAATGGCGTTATCTGAGGATATACGGTGTGCTAGTTAACCTAATATAGATTAGAGTGTCATGGGCTGCTGGAGAAAGATTAGACTCCATAATTAGGACTGGAGCTGTGGGCTAATGTGGAGTTATAGTCTGCTGAGGAGAGAGAGAGAGAGAGAGAGAGAGACGAGGAGGAGAATGACAGAGAGAGATGAGCACAATCTGATTAATGAAACAGGACATGATGTGTAGCAGTGTTTCCTGAACCCATTAAACATGGCAGCAGCTATTAATGACCCGTAGACGACAGAACACTGGCAACCCAAGCCCCCTAGCGAGGCCCTTTCCATCACACACACACACACACACACACACACACACACACACACACACACACACACACACACACACACAGTGTGCGTGAGAGAGAGAGAGACAGGAGTATCGGCTAGCACAGCTCTCTAGAGAGGCCCTTTCCAACACATGCATGCATACACACACACACACACACACACACACACACACACACACTTGTTAAAGCACAAGTAAGCACATTGCACAGATCTCTTGAGAAGCTTTTCCAAAATATGCACATGAAAAGTGCATAACTAGCTAAAGCTCCCTGAAGACCCTCGTTTCATCGCGTGTGTGTATGTGTGCGCACACACTTCGGACATGTGTTTCAGATGGCTTCACCTCACCATCTAATTCCTGAAACCTTCTAAATTTCCTGTGTTAAAGAAGAAGAAGACGTGACAAACAGACGTGCGGCGTCACCGTCACGTCTTGTCAAGATAGTACGTGAACACGCGACTCTCAAAGATACTTCGATTTAATTCTGAATGTTAAAAAAAACAAAAAACAAAAAAACAGCAAGCGCAGCTGTCGAGACCCGGAGTTCGGACATGACGGTGATGCGCGTTAATGTTACGAGTACGGGCGCTTCATCTCCGGTCAGGGCCACGGTGAACCCGGGACCGATCGCGCGGCAGGACGACCGTTCGGGGAGATTTAAATCAGCGATCCGGCGGGTGGGAGGTAAGAGGAAACAGGTGTCTCTGGATGAAAGGCGGTGAGAATGTGAAAGCCGAGCTCCCGAGACGTCACGCGCCGACATTCAGTCCCTCGACGTGACATTTACTGTAGGGCGCTTTCACACCAGGCGCTACTGAATCGCCCGGGAGAGATTACACTCCCACCCCTCTCACTCCCCCACTCGGGTACACTTGTGTATAGGGGGCAGTGAGCACTTAGCTCGTCTGTGAGCCGCCGTTAAACAAGAGAAGAAGAAGAAGTGAATGAGGAAGTCAGTTTTGGGGCTTAATGTCTTAATATTAGCGGTATTTCTGGAAAAAAATATGTCAACAGCCATGCTCTCGCGTGTCTTCCTACTTTATCAGCTATGGCTGTGCAGATCAGATAATGAGACAGGCACGTGCACACGTGTGTAAGAATGCGCCAGCAGAAATAATGCAGTTTTTTTTGTTTTTGCTGTTTTTTCTTTTAAATACCTCACACTGTTTAATTCACTCCTCCTCCAAACGTGCTGTTTCAGTGTTTATGAGCTAGCGATGAGCCACGCCCCTTCAGAGAACAGAAGAGCTGAGAAACAAGCCAGGGTAGGTGATTTTCTCATATGAGGTCATAATAATGTGAAACTTGAACTCAACACTCACAAATAGACAAAAAAAGGACAAAAAGCGCGGGCATGATTTCATCACGATAAACCTTGTTACTTTTTATTGTGATTCTAGAAGTTTCTTGATTTTAGAAATATCCCAATTCAATATTTAAATCTTTTTTTTTTTATTCAAATATGTGAATAGTTTAGAGCACCATCTATAGGATTATTGAGGAACTGCGGCTTTAAATGTGCGATTTACAAATAAGAATTGCGATCTATTCTGAATACTGAATAGTCCCCCTGCTATTTTTAATGGAGGTCCATCTAAATGCCTAAACATGACTGAAAAGGGAATTTTGCACAATTTTAACGCTTTTAGCTATGATAAACGAATTTAGCTAGCTAGCGCCATAATTTACACGGGCAATTTTAGAGGTGCTTTAACTAAATTCTATCTAGTCTATAGCATATTAGAAGAAAACACTTCAGTGATCAAAATCAGTGAGTTTCACTCACACACGTAATAGAAATGGGATATAAAAAAGGAAAAATATATAGAAGATAAATGTATTTTTTGTGGGAAGCGGTAAAAGAGGCAGTAATACCGACTACCATCTTGAATTGCAAAAATAGCATCTCATCTCCTTCTCTCTCCGCACTGCAGAGTGAGCGATATTAAGATAAGATAAGATTATCCTTCCCAATTAAAAAGCACTGATTTGATCTTAAGCTTTAAGCTTAAAAGCTTAAAAACACACTTATATCAGCGTTATTTATTATATTTCCTAGATTTAAGAGTGCCAATATTTCTGAACGAGTTAAAAAGCAGCCTGGCATGTTTGCCTACTTGATTTTTTTTTCCACTTCCTGCAGCGAGGGCAAGCAGGTGCCCGTGGGATAGACATGTAGGCACACACCCCACGCTCCACTTATCACAGCGAGATCACCATCTCTCTCTCTCTCTCTCTCTCTCTCTTTCTCTCGGTCTCTCTCTCTCTGTCTCTCTCTTTCTCTCGGTCTCTCTCTCTCTCTTTCTCTCGGTCTCTCTCTCTCTGTCTCTCTCTTTCTCTCGGTCTCTCACGATCTCTCTCTGTCTTTCTCTCGGTCTCTCACGCTCTCTCTCTCTCTGTCTCTCTCTCGGTCTCTCTCTTGATTCACAGGAAGCACTTTCTGAACCACGCATGCAAACAAGCCGTGCCACCGGGGGGCCAAAACATATTTCAGTCATAAGCAGAGGAACAGCATGGAAAGCAGCGTTTTTTTTTTTTTTTTACACGCCGCCTTCACCCACCTGTGACCTTCTTTAACCTTCTGTGACCTTCTGTAACGATTTAGATCACAGCATGGTTGATGACTCGATTCTGATTGGTCAAGAGGTGTTGATTCATTTTCTAAAACGGCGGCTCGGACTGGAGGTCTGGATGTAAATTAAATCACGGGTTTCCTTGATTTGACTTTTTTGCACATTCAAGTTCGAAGACCTGTTTTAAGAAAACGTTGACGTACGGAGACTTATTGACGGAAGACAAAGACTTAGGAAGGCTTATGAAGACCTGATCGAAGACGAAAAAGCTTAGAAAGTTTTCATCATCAATGAAAAGTCTTTGTAGGTCTTCAAAAGTCTTTGTTTTCAATCAGCAGATCTTTGTAACTCTTTCTTTTCAATCCAGAAGTCTTCTCAATTCTTTCTGTCTTCAAGCAACAAGCCTCTTCTCTTTGTAAGTCTTTGTAATTCTTCGTACGTCTCCATAAGCCTTGTTGATGGAACAAAGCAACTTACCAAGAATTAAGAAGATCTGTCGATGGAAGACGAAAGACTGAAAAAGTCTTAGAAAGACAAGCTAAGAAGAATTCTTTATTGAAAACAAAGAGTTACGAAGACATCTTGATTGAGATCAAGTGAAGACTTAGGAAGCCTGGATGACTAAAGACAAATAATTCTGAAGACTTGTTCAATGAAAACAACTGAAACAAACAAACAAACAAACAAAAAAAATCACATTGAGATTATTTAGACACATATCATGATTTAAACTTTGATAATAAAATTATGAAATTTACCTAGGCTAGCAATCCAAAATATATATTAAAAAGAACAAATGATCGCATTAAAAGGATGCCAATATTTATTTACAGAATATAAACAAACTCTTAAATTATTGCTAAACTCTATATAAATTCCTGACTATGCATATATATTACCTGTAATAAAGTGCGCCCTTTTGTGATTTAATAATTGCACAGGTTCATATCGCGATTTCAGTTTTTTTATATGATTAATTGTGAGGTAGGTTGAAACGAATGAACCCTTATTAGTTTACTGCTCGTCTTTTTCCTCGTTTAAAAACAATGCTGCTAAAACTACAACATTCGCTCGCGTGCGTCTGAACCGCAAGGTACAAGGTAATCGATGGCTGAGGTACGGAGAAATATTACGCAAAACAACTGTTTGTTAATAGACTTTAAATAGGTTCAATTATTAACGGCAATGAATCGATTCATAAATAACAATTAACATCCCTACTTGCTATTTAAAGCATTAATTAATAATCAATAATTAGCGATCATCATTTGCCATTTTCTCTTCTAATCCCGATTTTTGAGGATTCAGATTTTTTTT
>JAAGKR010000259.1:117791-231364 GCA_011419295.1 Clarias macrocephalus
CAAGGTTATGGATCTGAGTGACTTTTACGAAAGACAAATTGAACTAGTTAGACGGTTTCGTCAGAGCATCTCTAAAACAGCAGGTCTTGTGTGCCGCTGCTGGTATGTAGCGGTTAGAACCTACCAAAACTGGAACGAGGAAGGGCAACCAGTGAACCGGCATGCATGTGAGGAGTGAAGGCTGTAGAACAATCTGCTGAAAAAGTTCACCCTGGTTCAGATACAAATGTCTCAGTACAGACCGGTCAGGGTGCCCATGCCGACCTGGGTCCACTGCCAAAAGCTCCTAAAATGGGCAGGTGAGGATCGGAAATGGACCACGGAGCAATGCAAGAAGGTGGTCTGGGTGCTGGGATGTCGCTTAGCAGGGAGATAAGAGCTGGCACCAGGATGCACTATGGGAAGGAGCCAAGCCAGAAGAGGCAGTGTGACGCTCTGGTCAATATTCTAGTGGGAAACCTTGCGTCCTGCCATTCACTTTGACACGTACCACCTACCTACTGCTCGGACCAAGTACACCCCTTCATGATGACAATACCCCCTAATATCGGTGACCTCTTTCAGCAGGATAACGCACCCTACCACACTGCCAACATTGCTCAGGAACAATGTGAGGAACAGGACAAAGGTATCGACGTGGCCTCCAAATTAACCAGATCTTAATCTCACTGAGGGTCTGTGGGACACGCTGGACAAACAAGTCTGATCCATGGAGGCCCCACCTTGGAACTGGATGGTCTAGTGGAGTCCAGACTACAAAGAGGTCAGAGTTGTTTTACGCATCTGATCGTTCTTATAATTAGTTTAAACTCGTTTAGCTACCATAACGTAAGTGATAACAGGAAACTACCATATTCTGTGGATTCAGAATTAAATATGGGCTTTATTGTTTGAAGAACATATAGAAATAGAAGTTATATATACTGTAAAATATTTATAATTACATAACCATACCTGTAATAAAGCAACGTTTGTAAATAAATAAATTAATTAATAAATAGATAAACAATCAGTTGTACGAAAAGCATTAATACGGCAGTGTGGGATCGGTAGCTACATTTCATCTGTCTACCGTGTGCTTCAAATGGTTATGGTTGTGAGGATTGCTGTTGCTAGGCAACTGGGAAACAGGGACACTAAGTATAGGCTAAGTCTAATTGACATCTAGCTAGCACAAAAGCTTTTAAATTGCTTATACGAACTTGTTTAAAGGCAGGGTGACAGTCGAAATGAGTCGGAATTGTCCGGAATATCGCCGCAGCTTGAGCTGTGTTGGGAAACTACTAAGAAAAAACTCCAAATCATCAACATTACACTGTAATTACAGACACACTACATTATAAACGTCAAAACTAGCTGCAGTTACACGGACAATATGTCTTTTTTCTTAGTTTTGTCTTATTTTATTAATTCAGTAGCAGAATTTGACGAGGATGAACCTGCATGCTGATAAAATTCTCAACCAGACGGAAAGTTCTCCTCCGTCTGCCCTCTAGGAAACCTCAGTCACGTCACCTAATCCAGCAAGAGAGAACCTCTTGATCATGGATAATTAATTCGTGTTAAACAGATTATCAAAGGTTTACATCACCTTCATTATTCTATCTAATTTGTCTGAGATTATTAGTGTGAAATCAGGATCACAGGACGTTCATTGGTGGCTTAGTGTAGGCTTCTCGTCTGCCATGTGTAAGGATCGGGTTCAATTCCCAAAGCCCAGATAAAAGGGGAGAGGTTGCGTCGGGAAGGGCATCACCTGTGGCAAGTTACGTGCGGATCGGATCTTCAGATCGGGACAGGAGCAGCCGAAAGATCAACAACAAGTGTAACAACACCTCGACCACAACTAGAAGAAAATTTCAACCATAGAAGGTGATGATGATCAAAACAAGGTGTGTAAAATTTATTTAACCCTAAAAAGTAGCATGCTTACGCTCCCGCTCATAGCTGAAGTACCAGAGAGAACTAGTGCGTACACCCCCTCCCTACCCCCCACCCCTCCCTACCCCGTCCCTCCCTCTCTCCCCATCTCTCTGCTCATCTGAGTGTGACTGGATCACATTGTGCATCTGTCGGCCCTCTCCACTCCACTGCACATGAATAGCTCTGTCTAACCTTCATCCACTCTCTTACTCTCGGTCTCCCTCTCTCAACAGGAAGTCACACAATCCGCACATCCTGCCTAAGCTTTAATTAAGGACCCGTGAGGACAAACAAATTAACTCAGCTGGCCTTCTGCTTATGTGTCAGTCTGCTCCCCGACTGTCTGTTTCCTGACGGCCATTTATCTGCCTCCATCGGTGACATGGAGATTTCAACATGTGTTTGTCATTCGAATCATAATAGCTAATGATCCTTAAAAAGCATATTGTTGGTGTTGTTATTATTATTATTATTAGTAGTAGTAGTAGTAGTAGTAGTATTAATTGTAGTACAATAAAAATAATAAGAAGAATTTAATTTAAAGGAATTTTTTTTTCAGGCGTAAACTTTTTAGGTTTAATTTTTAGGGTTAAAAATTAGACCTAAAATGTTTTTTTTTATTATTATTTTTTTTATTACAAATTATTATAATTTTTTAAATAATGATAATTTTTTTCTTAAACATTTTTTGGTTTAATTTTCAGGTATTTTAAAGTATTTGTTTCCCAGAGGTAAAAAA
The DNA here is from genome assembly GCA_011419295.1 of Clarias macrocephalus. Taxonomy (NCBI): domain Eukaryota; kingdom Metazoa; phylum Chordata; class Actinopteri; order Siluriformes; family Clariidae; genus Clarias; species Clarias macrocephalus. The sequence goes on from JAAGKR010000259.1 coordinate 120,454, forward strand.
AATATATATATATATTTCAGCACATGATGTGGTGTCCAGTTCATGTGTGAAAATGGTTCCTCGTGCGCATCAGGGAAAAAACTCCATAGACATGATAACCTGGTCATTCAGTACATTCAGGTCGTCAGCTGACTTCATTTTACTGCCACATAACGATGCTGAGTCTCGACCTGGGCGACTGAAGCAACCCCAGATCATAACACTGCTTGTACAGTTGGCACTATGCATTACATTTACATTTACAGCTTCCCTATTTGTGACTTGCGTGCAATTACTTAATTATTTTATGACCTGCTCTGAAAGAACTTTACATATTTATTTATCAATACTATACTCAGTACCCCACATGGTTCTTATATCTTATACGTCAATAAACTGTATAATAACTTGTATCTTATTATACATCTGAACACTTGAGAGGTTAAGGGCCTTGCTTAAGGGCCCAACAGGGGCAACTTTCCGGCAGTGCTGGGATTTGAACCTGGGACCTTCCAAACCGTAGGCCAACAACGGAACCACTAAGCTGGCCCTGCCGAATGACATCGATCCATGCGCTTCCCTTCCTACCCTGATGCACCTATCGCTCTGGAATAGGCTCAATCTAGACTCATCAGATAATTTTTCCCATTGCTCCAGATCTTTATGCTCCCTAGCAAATTAAAAAAAAATTTTCCTGTTTAGTCTCCCTAACAAGGGTTTTCTTGTGGACACACAGCTGTTTAGTCCCAATCCTGTGAATTCTCATCACATTGTGACTGTGTGTGTGTGTGTGTGTGTGTGTGTGTGTACAGAAATGCTCTTACTTTCACTATTTAGCATAGCTCTGATTTTGACTCTTGATCTTTTAACTATGCAACATCACCAAGTGTTTAAGTGTGAAATGGCTTGGTATGCAAATTGAACAAACATAAATAATAATAAAAAAGCATGTTTAGGTTAGTTACAGGATTAACTACATTACAAACTTGATATAGTTTAGTAAAATAATATCAACATGTAAAACATACACAAGACCAGAATTCTTTTTTCTGAGTGTAGGAACAGCGCTGATCTGATACCCAGAATCAATATTAAACCAAAACCAGCAAAAACGTCTGGATTAGAATGAATTTGACCTGATTCTGTAATAAATAATAAAAAATAAAAAAGGATTTGGTTTAAACGACCAAATCAGCGCTCCTGATACTCAAGGTTTCAGTATTGGTATAAGTAGTGTAAAAGTGTGTATAGTATTGTCTTTAATTATTATTAGGGAGGTACGAGTTGATAAAAAAACGAAATAGTAATAATAATAATTTGATTGCAATTTAGGTTGCGTTCACACTTCAATTCGATTCACATTAGTTTAGTCTTGCTTCACTTAGCTTTCACACTCGGCTTTTTCATGAAGAAAACTCTTGAAGAGTTTATAAAATGTAACATTGTACAACAAAACGACACAAGTTTGGGTCCAGATGGTGAATAAAACGGTCACCAATGCACCTAATGTTTTTCTTTTGCAAATAGCTTTCAATCCAGACAATTCTCACCCTCAATAGGTAATAATAATAACAAATAAATGAATGCATAAATAAATAAAAGGCAAGCAGCAACCTTTAATTCTTTGATGGACTCTCCCCTCTCTTGCGTCTGGCTGCTGGTCCGAGAGAGCACAGGACCACGCATGATAGTACAGAAGGACTGCGTTCAATAACCAGAGCGCTCAAAAACATCAGACCGTTCAACTGTCACTGGTCCTGCTGTGATATCGTGTGAGTGAGAAATAACAAGTCCTATCTACGTCACGCGCGCTAGTTAGCACGGCACTGGACGAGATTAAAAAGAAATGTTAAGTTTAATGAACATCCACAGACATTCAGCATCGACCGCGCACAAAAGTGCACACGGTATAACAGCAGCGCTGCGTCATGTGTCATCTGGAAGCGCACGCCTTTACCAAAGGGTCTCGCTTCACTTGCTTGGTGGTCGCACTGAAGTTTGGACGGCGCCAATCACACTTGTCTAAGAGAACAATCGCACCAGAGCTTATGTTAATGTCAAGTGTGAACACACCCTTAAACTGTGATACGTAAACAAAAAAAGTGCAATTAAATGTATCTAGGCCGAGATCAAATAAATTGGAGAAATGATGTCATCAAGAGGATGTTCGCCAAAATTCTATCCATCACCTCTAAATTCTAAATGAAATGAACGAATACGTAAATTATTGAAAACTCTACACGAATTCCAGGCTATGTGTAGATTATCTGTAATAAATTGCAGCATTTTGTGATTAAATGATTGTTTTGCAGCACTAATTATTATTAGCTGTAGTTGTAGTAGTATTGCAAAATTATATAAAATACAAACAGTGCCCAGTTAAATGTTTGGACACACCTTCTAATTCAATGTTTTTTGTTGAGTGATTTATTTCCGTACAGCCAAGAACAATACTGGAGATTACAAAACTATGACGCCTATGGGATATTAGGTAATTAAGTAACAACGACGATCGATTATAATTTTAAGACATAAAGGTCAGCCTTTCTGGAACAGTTCTTGGAAGAACAGTATCGTCAAGTGCATTTGCGAAACCCATCAAGCGCCATGATGAAACTGACTCCAGGAAAGCGAGACCAAAACGTACCTCTGCTGCAGAGGAGAAGTTCATTTAGAGTCACCAGCCTCAGAAATCACCAACTAACAAACAGCACCTCGGATTAGAGCCGTTACGAAGGATTTACACAGCAGAAGTAGCAAATATACATCTCAATATCAACGTCTTCAGCGTCATTTTACAAATTATAAAAAAAAAAAAGAAAAATCAAGAATTTGAAGGTGTGTCCAAACTTTTGACTAAATCATAATTTCTGGGGTGTAAGGCTTCACACATTTCCAGTTCATGTATGACATTTCGGACGGCTTCGGCATTATTTTACAAGGTAGGAAGAAATAAAAACCTGGAAAGACCACAGAATTTTGACTGGCACAGTATATATGCACATACTATTTAACAATTATAGGAGAAAAAAAAAAGCAAAATATTCAAAGCGTTCTAAATAATAGTTGTGAAAAGCAAAAAACAGTTTAATGAAACCAAAATCTAATTTAAAAATGAGAAGAATATGATGTAATAAAGGACAACCTGTAGGGCGCGGTACTTGTGAGTCTACCAGCTTATGGCTGTGCTTTGGTACGTGTCTGGCAGAGGAACAGGACAGAGTGTGCATGTATGAGTGCATGACGGGTTGTGTGTACTGGCAAATTGAGTGCACTCTGTGTTTGTGTGTGTGTGTGTGTGGTTAACCTGGCAAGCACTATGTGTGTGTGTCATGTTGGTGTGAGGCAGCTGAACCTCTGAGCTTTGGCTCTCTGTGTCAAGCAGAAGCCTGTGGGGAAACTGAGGCCATTGCATCATCAGAGAGTGAGCGAGCAAGAGAGAGAGAGAGAGAGCGAGCGAGAGCGAGAGAGAGAGAGATAGCAAGAGACACTTCTAACACTAGAACTGAGGATTGCCTCCAGCAGAGCTGGTTAACAGCATTTCCTCACCACCCCCACCTTCCTCTTTCTCTCTCCACTTCATCCTCTGCTTGTCTTCACTGATTCCTCGTTCTCTCCATCCCCCCCCTCCTACGAGTCCACCAGAAGACAAGTCAACCACCCACTAACACGGACAAACATTCAGCCACATGAACACTAACACAAACAAGCAGAACATCTACCCCCGCACTGCAACCCTCCAGAGCGCACGTTGTTGTGGTAGCCCTCGGCTGGCCTGACCGACATCTTGTTATAGCCTTAAGCATGCTTAACCCACGTAAGTCCTGAGCGCTGCTGCTGCCACTCTTAATCAGCCGAAAAACTCAGATGCTGACTTACTCAAGCCCCGGGATTCGCACAAGACCTTTCCCTTCCTTTTTGCTTTCTCTCTGACCGTCAGTCAGTCTCATCTATGACTTGCCTTTACCCTTTTAACATAGTGTACTACAGTTTAAATCTTCTATTCCTCTCTTGGAACTCAAACATACAAGGTTGCAGGGTAAGTATTTACACACTACCTGGCCAAAAAAAAAAAAAAAGGCGCCATTTCAGACGTGTCAATTTATTGCAAAGAAAACAACTAAGGACAATGACTGGAACCGAGTTACGTAACCTTCAACACATTAACTTCAAAACCTGGTCGGACAGTGCTGAACCATCACATTTGTGGAAGAAATGTGGTCGGGAAAAAAATCATGAATGGTAGATCATCACTTAAACGTTTGCTGAAGTTGCATGGTAAAAAAAAAAATTCAACAGTAAAAACCAGAGCTAGTGAAAGGAATAGTGAAAGTAAGAGTATTTCCATACCCATACATCCATCATGCATAGTGGCCACGGTACAAGCCAGCGTTATGATTGTTGTAGGTCATGTGGCAAAAAATGAAGTCACCTGATGACCTGGATGTAATGAATGACCAGGTTATCACATCTATGGAGTTTTTCTTCTCTGATGAAACAGAAGGCATATCCCAGGACTCAAACAGTGAAAGAGTGGTTCTAGGAGAACGTGGAATAATTTGCAGACATAAAACGGCCAAAACAACATGCCACGAACGAAATGCCAATTCGGCATCAGGAACATAAAGGTCCAATATGTATATTTTGATAAATTGCATCACTATACAGTTTTTGACAAATTGTACATATTATAACACTCTCAATGTTTTTAGATAATAATTTGAATTTCTATCTGGATCAGCTGATTTGATGTAAAAGTTTTGTACAATTAAAAAAAAACATGAAATGTTCAGTTCTATTTTCTTAGGCTAACTTATTAACTATATTTTATACCATTGTAGAGTTATCAAACGTATTGTTCTCTACTTGTTTAAACACTTAACACTAAGGAAAAGCTCAGACTGTCAGGCCAAATCCGGGAAATTTATTATCATTATTATTGTTTTTTTTTTTGCATGTCCAGATTGGAATCAGGTTGCTTTTGTCTGAACCGTGGAAAGAAAAAAAACAATCACATAAAATCCTTCATTCCATAAAATTCTTGCTAATCCTAATCCGATTTGAACCACATCCAAAGGTGGTTTGAAATCAGACTCAAGATGTGCTTCAGTCTTGAACCCATTCAAATCAGATTTCAAACTCACTGTCACTCGCTATTCACTACGCGGAAGTTTAAGTCTGCGTGATCTACGGTTGAAAAACAAGTGGGACCGCTGATATTGTCTGGTGCGACCGAGCTGTTCTGCACCACATCCATATGGGTGAGATGTGATCTCCATTCTTACACATCTTACACACTTCTTGTTATCGGTCATGTTTTAAGTCGCTAGAATTTAACGTCACACAACACATACGTTTCGGTGTTACCACGACCAGTCAGATAGGTCGAGAGTGTGTTGGATTTGGGCTGCCGGTCTGATCCGATCTGACCACTTTCAAATAACAGTGTGGAGCGTCACAGTCAGTCCTAAGATCAGATTTGTGAAGCAAATCAGATTTGCCTGCAGTGTGAACGAGGGATTAGATTTTGCTGTCAGCGGGTTAGCAGATCTTTACTGTAACGCACATAGTGTATCGTGAAAAATGTCTTCAAGTACCATGGTATGATCATTTTCCCATTTTTTATTGGACGGGGCTTTAACAAGCCAATTAGATTTTTCCCTCTACTGTGACCTCATATGAGAAGATCCCACCCCCTGGCATGTTGTTCAGCTCTGCTGTTCTCTGTGGGGTGTGGCTCAGCAGTAGCTCATTTACATAGACACGAAAGTGGTGCATTTGAAGGAGGAATGAACTAATGGGAGATCTTTTGGGGGAGCCCTGAGACCTGTGTTAACTTGTTAAAGAAATAGTAAAATACGGGACCTTCAAACAGTAAAATACGGTATTAATGAAGTATGAATGATCTTACCTGTGCCATATAATGCAAAGTTAGTGAATCCTTAAAATCCATGTCTTCCTCTCTTCCCAGATGATTTACTGCTTTCCCTCGAGGTTCTTCATCGTTTCTTGTATTGTTCCAGCCAGCTGTCTCTTCCTGAACAAAAGCTTCGAGCTCAGGCAGCAGCTCTTCTTCCAGGATATTATGACCTTCTCCTATTGCTCCAATGCCTCCATGCTGATGATCTAGCAATGAGACCTCATCCAGACCCTGAAATCCACTACCGCTGACGCCGTGGTTGTTGTCCATCTCATTTGAGAAAGGTCCATTTGCTGTGGAGAAAGAGGCTAGGCCTTCGGAGAACATCTCAGAACCACCGTAAGCATTCTGGACTGGCTTAGAAGGCTGTAGGGTACGAAAAGGACACTCCTGAGGATGGCTTCCTGGGACCTTTTGCTGCTGTTCCATTATATGATCTGCCATGAACAGGCAGCTGGAGTTCCCGGTACCAATTTCAGAACCAGGTGGGATGGTGCCGTGAGACTGTGATGAAGGAGGAGGTTGACCAGCAAAGGAATACTGAGAGGAAGGATAAGAAGAAGCCATATTGGCTGAACAGGAAGACATCGTATAGGCCGCAGGGGAAGACTGTATGTGGTACCCAAGACTATTACCCTCAGAGTCGGGAACACCGTGGAACCCTTGTACCGTTTGAGGCATCTCAAACCCGCTTTGTTGCTGAGATGTTGCCGCAAGGTAAGACTTATCAAGGTAAGACTTAGATTGTGGATCAACCCCTGGATGAAAAGGGCTTCCCTCTGAATTAATTGACCTGTGATGACCTTGGTGGGATGGAACATTCCCTTGGTAGTAGAAGTTTGTATGGTCTGGATAACTCTTTGTTTGCCGGTGTAAAATCTGGGGGTTTATGTGTTGCTGGCGGATCTGGTGCTGAGCTGGCAGTTGATGCTGGCTCAATACTTGCTGACCCTGTTGTAGATGAGAATGCTGCTGATTGAACTGATGGCGTTGTTGGCCTTGACGATGCTGAAACTGTTCCTGAAACTGATGCTGACGCAGTTGCTGTTTATGTCGTTGCTGTTGAAGCTGATGATGCTGAAGCTGCTGATGGTGGTAGGCATTTGCTCTCCTTTCCCCCCATATCGGACTGCTGTTGGGATACAGTCCGTTGGTCTGAGCAGCTGAATTTATGGTTGGGTCCTGAAAATGAGACTGCTCGTTAATGAAAACGCCTCCCACACTGCTGTCTCCTCCTTGGGTCGGATAAGACTGTGCCATGGTCGTCTGGACTTTCATCCCGTCAAACTGCCCCATTTGTTGATGGTAGTCTACCCCATGCTGGTTAGCAGATGGCATGGAACCTGCCACCATTCCAGGGTGTTTCTCGGCATCCACCGCATTGAGCTGCAGAGGGTTGAACCCTGAGCCAAGGTCCAGCTCATCCGCCAAAGAAACATGGTCTGAGGAAAAACAATCCTCGAAAATGTTGGGGTCATCAAAGTAGTCCATTATGCAATCAGCTGTAAGTGTTGCATAGAGGTTTGGCTTCTAAAAGTGTCCATGTGACAGGACAGCCAAGTTCATTGTCCTGTTGTAGAGCATCAGGATGTGTCCATTGCAAACACGTCTCTGCAAAGAGGTTAAAAAAGAGTTACTCAAAGTTTATAAACACTACTGTCAGAAATATATTTTAGGTGATCCAAAATAGTGAACAAAAGCCTGATTACTGGAGCACATACACATATGATGTGACATTAATGAATTAATTCATTATTTATTAATCTATACCGCTTATCATGTACAGAGTTGCGGGGGACCTAGAGCCTATACAAGATGACTTCAGGCATGAGGCGGGGTACACCCTGGACAGGGTGCCAATCCACACACACTCATACACTACTGGTAATGGAATGGTTCTGTAAATGTCAACTGGAAATGACAGTTAAACAGCCTAATTTTCATGTCTTTGGACTGTGGGAGGAATCTGGATTACCCGGAGGAAACCCACCAAGTGATGGAAAGAAAATGCAAACCCCACGCACACAGGCCAGAGCCGGGAATCGAACCCTCGATCCCCCTGGAGTTGCCAGGCCACAGCGCTAACCACTATGAATGTGGCGCCCTAGTTACAGCGAATACCGCTATCAGTTGCCACAGAATTTTAAATAAACGACTAAAATCAATGCCTTAAAGAGTAGCCGTCTAAACAAGGTGTTAGGAGCAAAACTCGGCACGGTGTGACTGAACCTACGCTAGAGCGACTGGGAAACCCGCCAGTGAGTCAAAGGAAATTTCATAGTACCTCTGTTATGACTCAGCCTCAGACTCAGAAGACCTTAGCACTGAAAACAATACAACATTACTGATGTGTATCTTACCAGCTATGTGTCTCACAATAGCCCCTAGACTTTTGACAAATGTGTTTTTTTTTGTCCCCTGTAAAGGTCAGTTAGTGGACTCATTTTGTTTACAAAGACAAAGGCAGTGCATAATGGATTCCGTTACTAGAATGTTCTTATACAAGTATAAGTACATATTTCCTGGTTAGTGCACTGTAGTTGATGTTACTCACTCACTCACCATCTATACCGCCGCTTAATCCTGTATTCAGGGTCTCGGGGGGGCCTGGAGCCTATCCCAGGAGACACAAGGCGGGGTACACACTGGACAGGGTGCCAATCCATCGCAGGGCACACACACATACACACACTCCTTCACATACTACGGCCAATTTGGGAACGCCAATTAACCTAACCTACATGTCTTTGGATTGTGGGAGGAAATCGGAGTCCCCGGAGGAAACCCACCAAGCACAGGGAGAAGATGCAAACTCCATGCACACAGAGGCGGGAATCGATCCTGGCCGGGAATCGAACCCGGACCCTGGAGGTGCGAGACGACAGTGCTGTAGTTGATGTTACATTAAACTAAAAAAGGAAAATAAAATAATAAATAATTAATGACTGAGTGATGCCATTATGCAATTATGATTTATGATTTTTATGATACAACCAGTCTACCTTCCAATTCTCGATTTTTATGTCTTTCTACACTGTAAAACGATGCTGAAGGCGTTTATCCAAAATACACAACAATCTCCTTTGAACCATTGATATTGAGATGTATATCTGCTACTTCTGCTCTGTGAAGCTTCATAACGGCTCTAATCTGAGGTGCTGGTTGTTAATTGGTGATTTCTAAGGCTGGTGACTCTAAATGAACTTCTCCTCTGCAGCAGAGGTAAAGTTTTGGTCTTGCTTTCCTGGGAAGGTCTTCATGAGAGTCAGTTTCATCATGGAGCTCGATGGGTTCTGCAAGTGCATTGACGATACTGTTCTTCCCAGAAGTATTGCAGAAAGGCTGACCTTTATGTCTTGAAATTATAATTGACTGTTGCTGTTCGCACTTAGTTACAAGATTCCACATGTGTTATTTTATTAGTTATAAATAAATTTCGAGTATTGTTCTAGAATGTAGAATAAATTGCGAAACAAAAAAACACTGAATAAAAAGATGTATCCAAACTTTTGACTAGTACTATGTGTGTGTGTGTGTATACAGTATATAAGTCATAAATTGTAGCAAATTATAATTTGCGCGATACGTTAACATGTGCATTACATCAGCTATTAGCAATCATCTTCTCACTTTTACAAACTAATACAACAAAATTGCTTAATGAATTAACCTCAGACTTGGGCTAAGATTAGAACTGAACGATCCGCCTGAGAGTTAGGTGTTACTACTGAAACTAGGTAGTGCAATGATCTGATACTCGGTAGCGCTATGAAGTGTGAACTAGCAACAAATGTAAGTAAGCAAGCAGACACTTAGATAACAAATCATACGGTAACAAATGCAACAAAAGATGGATATGGATTCGTTTAGATGGAACTGGACGGTATTTTTAAAAAGTTGAAATGTTTCCACAGAAGACGACTCATTGTTAGTTTTAGGATAATAATACGATTGATTTTGTTTTATCTTAATTTCATAGTTGATTTTATGGAACATTTTTATAACATAACAGGGATTTTTGTGTAAGAGAGTTAAACTAAAGTACCGGTATTAGAGATGGAAATTCAAGGCTACGTTCACATTACCAGCCTGAAGTGACTCTCGGACAGATCAGATTTATTTATTTTTTAATCTGTCTGAATGCACAAATCTGATGTTTTTCAGAACCGGATATACAGTATGTCTGATATGTGGCCATGTGACTTGATCGGATCGAAGTCTTTTTTCTTCTTCTTCTTCTTCTTTCGCCCCTGCGCATGTGAAGGGTGCCTGGTGATGTCATTCGGCGCCGACAGCACAGGAATTTCCTCGCAGTGCTAGCATTTACATTTATATTTACATGTACGGCGTTCGGGAGACGCTCTTATCCATCTAGGGCGACTTACATAAGCGGCTGCTAAAACATCTAAAAGCGAGACGTGACGGAGCGACTAACTGCCTGTTCACCTCCTCGCGGGCGAAACCCCCAGCGTTTGATTTTTTGCTAAAGTCACATCGGTTATTTGAAATGAACGCGCGGTCATACAGATATGATGACTCAGGTGGCGTCAGCAAAGACCTGACACGCCGTTTCAAAGGACAGAAGTATTCAGATAGAAGTCATTGGTCATAAAAATTAAGGTGAAACGTCATGACATGCAATAATAATCCGACCTGACTATAAGATCGTAATTAAGTATTATAAGCACAATTGTAATGTGAACGTAGCCTGATCCAAGAATCCAACAGTCATGTGCTGACATACTCTACATTCCTTTGATTGACTTCCTATCTGTTTCATTTTTTCTTAGCCACAACCGCAAACTTTTCATCGACTATAAGCATAAATAATATGATACTAATGATGTAATTAATTAGGTGCCTTTATCTGTAAACGACAGCTCGGTGGGTGGAAGCATTGAAAAAGCTCCATCCCCGAACACCTCCGGGGTTTTCTCGTAGTCTTCCTAGGAGGGAATTACTAAAAAGGTGTAGTAACAGGTTCCCTTTATTCATCAAAGCCTTAAATCTCTGGTTTGTTGTTCGGTTGTTCATTTTATTCAGCAAGTACGAGCTGTGGATTAGCTGAAAGGTGTGTGGTTTAACAGAGTCCGAACTCTTGCATGTTGTATATATGGTTCGTATCAACCCTATAACACACATACATACACACATAAGAGCATATGTGATCAGTGCAGAGACATGTGTGTACACACACACACACACACACACACACACACACACACACACACACACACACACACAGAGGCAAAACACCAGTAGGCACAGAGACAGACAGGCTGTCCTGACCAACACTGGCAGGCGGAAGAGGTCAGTCACGACCTGCTGACTCACCCCACACACACACACACACACACACACACACACACACACACATAGGCAAATCCACATAAACACACGCACAGATAATGCAAAAAGGTTTTGCTTTACATCACACTGCTTAACCTCTACACGACTTATTATTATTATATCCTGTTTACTTTCTTTAACCACATTTTAAATCATTTAAGTTTAATAGTTAATGTTGTTGAAAAGTACAAGTAACCATAGGCTTCAACATTCAACATTTTTCCCGATGTTTTTTTTTTCTTACATTGAGAAAAAAACTTGCTAAATAAATAAATGTCATTCCATGAAGAAATGAAAATGTTAAAGGTTTTGTTTAAAACTTGCATGCACTAAAAAGTCATCGCTATGACGAAAGAGACAAAAACCCGTAAATGCACGACGTTCTGCTGACGGATTTTTCATCCAGATGCAGGTGTAGAGCTAAACCTGTCACCGACTTTGGAAATCACACACACACACACACACACACACACACACACACACACACACACACCCTGTCGCTTGCTTTCCAGGAAGCATTTTGCACAACAACTGTAACCTAGTTAACATCTCTGGATGGTTCAGTGCCGTGTGATGCAACCGCCGAAGAAACGCAACCGAGCGGTTTAAAAGCATGCATTGGGTAAAAAAAAAAGAATATACGGGCGATCCTTAAAAATTCTGGAAAACATTTGTTTAAAAAAAAAAAAGAAAAAAAAAAAGGATGCATTACTATATGAGAAGGTTTGGGCTTTCCCTGGTTGGAGGGGGAACGTGCAACTTAAATCACTGAGAGATGATTAAATCATCGCACTTGAAATTACAATACCTGTTTCATTCCATAACGATAACGATATACAAAATGTAACCCGTTTCTTAACTGGGGGCTTTTCTCTATGACATCAACAACAACAACCAAAAAGTCCTACATTCATTACAGCACTATGAATCGACTGTTCATGTACCGCTTACGGATTTAAAATTTTTTTTTAAAACCTCGCTCAGGATCGTAACTTGATAAAACAAGCCAAAAAAAAAAAAAATCATAATTAAAATCTAAATCTGAGTGTTATTCCTTTCTACTCTCTCTTGTTTGTTTTCTCCGTGGTCCTTTTTCTCATTCGCATCAGTCGGAATCGTCCCTAATTCCCGAATTAAGACTCGAATTACTTTGTGAGGCGTCTAATAAGGCTAACAAAGTCTCAACAGCTCTCTGAAGAGGTGGGATGGGGCCCCAGAGCTACGGCTTTGTAACGGTAACCATGTTAGAGCTGCTTACAATAACGCGAGGAGGACCTACCGTGATTTCCCCGGCTTTTAATCTGACACTAATTCACGGTGCTAGCTTTAAACACACTATCCTAAGGTGTATGTGTGTGTGTATGTGTGTGTGTGTGTGGTGCCTGTTAGAACGAAGGAGAAACATCAGTGAGTTGGAATGCGTGAAATTTCTCGTCGCTATTTATTACATTTCCGATTTGTTGTACGGATATGAACTGCATAGCAATCACAGCTACAGAAATAATTTGAATGTTGGAAATTTTGCACACTTAGCCATCCATCCATCTAGGAACCTCTAGTCCAACTAGAGACTGTGAAGGCCAATGGTGACCGTTGTATTTATTCCCATTGTTATGACCGTAGTAGGAACAGTCACACACTAAGGGCAGTTTGGGAAAACTGATTAGTCTAATCTGCATGTCTTTGGACTGTTGGAGGAAACCGGAGTACCCGGAGGAAACCCACCAAGACTCGACCAGGCTCGAGTCGGGAATCGAACCCGGACCCCGGAGGTTCACGGCGACAGTGCTAACCACTACGCCAGTACAATTTCCATTTTGTAAACCTTCTCCTACATACTATACCTGGTGATATTTCTAATCTCATATATTGCGTAACATTACAAACCGTACGCAAGTGAAAATTCTGAAACCTCATTCCTCAAGTTACACAATCTCAGATTAAGGTGTAAGATGTGGGTTTGCTGTCCTATCGCTATTCACATGCAATCAAACGAAGCTTGCTGCTGAACATCAGGCAGGTTAACTTTATTAATCAATGCAATACTACTGTACGTACATTCTGTTAATCCTTAAAACTAGCAGAGAGAGAGAGAGAAAGAGAGAGAGAGAGAGAGAGAAAACCCAGAATTTAACTCCATAAAGAACAAGCCTTATAGAATAAAGACCGGTTTACCGTCCAGGCCCTGTTCTTATCCTACGTATGAGGCGAGGTTACAAATTTCCCACCTATCACCAGTAAAAACCACAGAGAACGTCCCCTCATCTTGTAATTTCTCCTCGTCGACTTGGGGTAGTCCTGTCACCTAGCGCTTCCTTCCCCGTTAAAGGAGTGACATTAGATCATCAAGGGCGTTGACGACGCGACCAGTGTAGCGCTCACCGTCTCTACTTCTACATGAGTTTATACCCGGATTAACCTTTTCATCGGCAACGTTAGTGTTAAAGTTAACATTAGCCATCCTATATTACATGCTATGCTATTTGCGATTGTCTTCTGACTAGCTTGTTGCTAACCAACAGAGTCGCTGCGGCGTAATTAACAGTCCAAATTTTGCATGTTGCATAAAAGCTATTATAACTTGAGCACTACCACTTACAAAGCATGATGGATACAGCAGTGTTATACCGCACATAACTGTCCACCACTGGAACTAAAAATAACAAAAACACAGATCAGCCATAACATTGAAAACGTTAGCATTAAAACCACCTGGGTTTCGGGTTTCCCCTTGTGCCAAACGGGGTAGTTGGCGCTGCATATGGCACCAGTGGGTTGGCAGTGGATTCATATGGTGCTCTGAGTTATAGGGTGGGGCTTCGGTGGGGCGGACTTGTTTGTCTGGCGCATACCACGAGTGCGCAATCGGATTGGGCTCTTGTGTAATTTTGTGTGCATTGGATCTTGGGAATCAGCAGCCTTTGGCTGTTTTGCAGCGAGCTGTGGTGCAATGGGTGTTCTGGTGCCTTTCTATCATGGCCAGCTTTGAACACTTTTCTCTGAGATCGGATCGGACCGGCCTTTGGTCTCAGTGGGCATGGATGAGCCTTGGGTGCACATGATTCTGTCAACAGTTTAATTGGTAATGGATGTTAATAATAAGCTAACTTGAAGCATACAAAATTCTTTCTCTACTTCCTCTTTCATTCATTTCCTTTTGTGTCCAGTCTGACCACTGCCTTACATCAAAAGTTCGACTATACATCAAAAATGAGCGACGTTACAGAACGTCACGCCGCTGGATGGAAAAGAAGCGCCGATCGATCGGCCAATGACCGGAATCAGTCAGGTTTAAGCTTGATTAGCCAGCAGCAGTGATCGTCTGATTAACCTCGGGTTCCGTGACTTCCCGAGTGGCGCGTCGGAAAAGCGTTTGTGTCCAATCATGGCAGTCGAATCCTGCTACAGCCATCTGTAACCTGGAGACTACGGTGCGGCTCGGCCGTGCTCTCACTGGAGAGATATTGGCACGTTCCCTTTAATCGTAGCGCTCACGGGCGTCTACGAAATCAGACGGAGAGCAGCAGTTGGAAAAAATGCGTTCGCATGGTGTTGTGTCTCAGAGGTTAGAGGAGATTTGTCCAGTAACCTAGAAACCATTATTATTTTAAGGTCTCTTTTTAAGTGAGAAAATGTTATTATGTAGTGTTTTACTAGCCAATTTTTGTTTTAGATTATGTTTTATAGAAAAGTAAAAAAATAAAACATTCGTGTATGCTGTCGGCTTCTTAGAAAATCTCAATCTGATTAAATCGGGAAAAAGAAAAACATGAATAAATCAGAATCCTACTACCTCCCCACACTTCGATGTGTAGTTTTCCAGCATGTCAGCATTTCAGAGGTAGAGGTATCATCACTAAACTAAAGCAAGCGCACAAGATCCTGGATTTAAACCTTATTAATATTTGCTGATGATGTTCTACAGGAAAATGTCTGTGGTCGGGTACAACTCGTATCAGAGTCAGAACTGCTTCTGTTGAAGAAAGTCGGCAGATTTCGGCTGCGTTTATTGATAAAACATGAAGCCTGAGGTTTGTCTTGCGATACTAAAATTCCCTAAAACTTACGAGACAGACAGTTTTATAAATAAATTATCTTGCAGTATCGACCGCAACTGGGTGATATCTTCACTTTTTCAGCTTCCTGTCAGCCTGAGCAGTCATACCACCATCATTTAAAAAAAAAAACAGTCTATATATAGATATGCATGTACCTGTAGTAGTACCGATGCCAAATCACCAAAACTTTCCTCTCGAACGCTGAATGGTTGCTACCAAAGAGACGTGCACTCATCTATCCACGGCCGGCGACTCATACCGAAAGCAGTCGGATGTGACTTTTTCCCCCCGAGAACCGATCCGAAGACGAGATACGAGATACGATTCGAAATCGCCGCTCATTTGTTCCACGGCGCGGCGTACGAGGTCGAACCTCAGGAAGACTTTTAGACATAGTCGGATGGTTGAGGAAATCTCAGATTTGATTATTATTTTTATTTTTCAATGAGCAGTATTGCGTCTTGGCCTTACTTCCTCTTTCGGGTCCTTAATCGAAGAATGACAACAAGTCATGATCTAAAAAAAAAAAACCTTAAAATATATAGTATCACACTTTTTCCATGGAGTAAAACTAATGACCTGGGTTTTTTTTTCTTCTTCACTCATTTCAGGCTATAATTTTTTTTATTTGTTTAAATATCAGGTCTGATATCACACCTATGGTTGTAAACGATACTCCAATACCAGCATTTGAAACCGTGTGATGCGCGTGGCTACTCTAATGGCGCGACACAACATGACCGAGATCTACTAAGAGATCTTAGTAGCTTACGGTCTACGTTCTGTGATGACATCGATCTGGGATCCTGTATGTGGAAGAGGGCAGACTGCACTGTGTGTGTGTGTGTGTGTGTGTGTGTGTGTGTCACTGCATGAGCAGCAGGCTGAAACGTCTCTACTTGTGTGTAGATTACTCATTCACTCTGTGTGATAGTGGAGAGAGAGAGAGCGAGAGAGAGAGAGAGAGAGAGAGAGAGAGAGAGAGAGAGTGAGAGAGAGAGATGGGCGGAAATTGGCAGTTGACCAAACTGGGGAGAAATTATGGGGGGAAACAAATATAGTCATATATGTATTTGCAATGGGAAAAAAAAAAGAAAAGATATTGACACATAAGGAACAGACTATAATAAAAACGTTCCTGTCCTCCTGCTGTGGTTTCTACAGAACTGTGAAAGTGGAAATACCGCCGGCGACACGATGTCGACTCTCAAAATATTTCATTCGCCGGAATAAATTTCTTCTTGTTTTTTTTGTTTTTTTTCAAACAGAGTATTTGAGAGAAGCATCATGTTGCTGTTGCTGTCGTTGTTGTTTTTATATTAATGGTCTTATCAGTAATGCAAGCGTTCCAGCGTCTGCAGGTCACACTAACTACTTCGCCGTAGTTTTATCTCACGCTTGGCTTGCACGCGCCATTATCACCCGCGCACACGCGCCGCATTCGGCCACTGACTGAGGCATCACCCTTCCTGAAGTGTCCCGATGACTCCGGTGGTAGAAAAATATTTCTACAGCTCGAGCGCTATTACTCGACAGACGTGTAACATGACATCATGACATCAAGAATGCTGACGACGCGACTGTACGCCGGTTCCTTACTTCAGCCGATGTGGTTAACAGCTGTGCATGTACACAATACGTACGATCTTTAAAGAAAAAAGCGTTCTTCTTCTTCTTCCTAAGTTTGAAGGCTTGAAGAAAAAAAGAAAATAAGTCAGCTGTCATTTCTGATTTGCTGTCAAACAATGAAAATGAGTTTTGTCACCGCTTTTAAGTTAGTTAAATTAAGCCCTTAGGATAGAAACTTGGAACAGATGGGGCGTGAAAACTATTGAAATCAGACTTCCAGAGAAAACAAGCATTGATCTCCAAACTCACAAGTCCAATTGTATATCTTATTAATGTGAATCGGTGCATTTATGTAACGTTTTGATAATCCATTCAACAAGTATACAGTCTTATGCAAAAGTTTAGGCACATATTTTGGTGATTTTTACATTTTCATGTAAAATCACCAGGTTATATCACATCTATGGAGTTTTTCTTTCTTTCCATGATTTAAATTGTGAAAGAGCGGTTCTGGGAGCACGAGGAATCATTTTCACACAGGAACTGGAGACACCACATTGTGTGCTCTAATCAAAGCTATAGGTGATTGAATCAAATTTTAGAATGTAATTTTAAAAAATTGGCCTTTCAATGTATTAACCACGTAAACACTTGATCTGATCATTTCTCAGTTTTCATTGTTGGAATTAAAACAGCGGTACCTCGGCATACAAAGATGTTTCCGTCTTAAGAACCGAAATTTTGCAAGAGATTTGCCTTTTTCGCAGTTTCCGGCATACGAGCGACCAGACCGAGCTGAACCGAACCGAGCTGAACCGAACCGAGCTGAACCGGATAGCGGTTTGCGCCCACATATGCATAAGTTGCGCACACGTACATACGGGAGCCGTTTAAAAGTAGTTTGTGTCAGTGGAAAGATTCTTGTAACCAGACATAATGCAGAAGGCGGGATTTATTGGAAAAGTTGGGAAGCCCACATTATATTTACATTCTACTCTAATATACAATTTCATTATAGTTCTTCACTTCAAACAGAACCACTTTACTAAAAAGTGATAGAGGAAAAGCCGTGAGCAGGTAAACGCCAAACTTACTGTCTTACTGAATCTTTAAATCAGTATGATTTCAAGTGGATTAAAGAAATATTGAAACACTCCAAGGTTGGAATGACGTATACTATCAGACGTAACCCTGATTTATTTATACAGAACACAACTATAAAAAAACATAAAAACGTTTTAAACTTCCAGTTTTAAACTAATTTTTCTATAATCAGAGATTATAGAGAACATTCTCCAGATCAATCTGCCATGCGCGTTATCAGCCTACCGACTACCACCTGTTGATCGAATTATATTTACAGAGGTCTAATCAGAATCTGTGATCTTTATTAGTCCTGATAAAAGCTTTAAAGTTGTCAGAAAACAATACTGATACTGGGGGAATATTGATGCTTTGCTTCATAGATCACACTTCACAGTGCAATGTGCTCTTAATAACAGGTTATTTAATGGCTTATTAGCTTAGACATATGTCTAGATTCATTTTTATTAGTCATCGTAGCAGTATTAGTAGTTGTTTGACACTTTGCTTGCTCAGGTCTTTCAAATCTCCAAGTCTGTACTTCAGCACTCTTCCACCTGTTGATCAGATCAGACACTTCGAGTCTTGAATCCCATAACCTGCAGGTGGGCATCAGTAGAGGTCCCCCCCCCCCCCAATCCTGGAAATATTTATTTTTTAGGGAAAATGCAAAACTAAAGGAATATTTATTTCCTGCATGTGAAATAAATAAATCCCAATTTACAGCTCACTTTCAGCTCATTAGCTCATAATCAGCTTATAATATATACTTCTAAAAACATTCATAATCTCATCACTTCCTCTTCTTGTTCTCGTCATTAGTATTAATAGTAGTAGTAGTAGTAGTAGTAATGGAAGACTTAACCTACACAGGTGATGGAAGACTTTAACATTTACATTTCGGCAGACGCCGTTATCCAGACTGACTTCCCGAAGTGTTTTCAATTTTCCATCAACAAACTAATTAAACCAACTATACTTTTATCCAAAACATTCATTTTCTCTTAAAGCCTTCTGCGCTATTATTAACTTTTTAATGCTTTCTTATAATGCATTTTTTTTATCATATTAATTAATTAATATTATTGTTAGGCAGTCCCCAGCGTCCACCTGTTAATTCCACCTGCTTTTATAAAAGTTTGGGATCAGACACCTAATCCTATATATATATATATATATATATACACATACATACTGGATTTAACAACATGTTATAATGTTTTTTACAATAGAATTGTACTTTTTAAACTTTTATTATTATTACTATTATCGATATTGCTCGATAAAAACAAATTTACAGGTAGTTGAACAATCCACAAACCTTTCCAGCTTTCGATTTATTATTATTATTATTATTATTATTATCCTAAATTTGTTATTATTATTGTTATTATTATTATTGTTGTTATTACAGTTATTATTACTTTTTACTTGCGCATCTAACTTCAAGACTTTTGTTAAACGATTTGATTTCATTAGAAACTCTCTGTTCTACACCAAATTTTTACTACTTTTACATCTACACATTTATAAAGCAGCATAATTTCCCAACCATTTCTGGGTAAAACTTTTCAGGAACGGGCAGTTTTTCAGCTTTAGATTTCAGGATTATACTTGTGCGGTTATTATTATCATCAGAGTTTGCTTGCACAGCTGTTGAAGGACTTTTTCAACAACACATCCTGTTTCTCTGGAAACTTTCAGCACTACGCCTGACTTTTACTACTAACACTATCTCCATCTCCAGGATCTCCAGCACTGCGGAGCTGATCAGACTCCCCACCTGTTGACGGGATTATATCTATAACGGTATAATCCAAGTCTGGGATTATACACTTTAGACATGATTTGGAGCTCGTGTATAGATGGACAGGTGTCTCACTGATTTGGGGATTTTTTTTCCACCTGAAATGGATTATTATTCTTATCAGTCCTGGTGATCATATAGGGTGGGCAGGAATGTGATCATGGGCATCGTTTGTACCCCCTGCGTGATAAATCTGATAAATTTACAGCTTGATATCAGTTCTCTGTATATCCAGGTGTAGGGTTATTTCTTACATTCTTCTTCTTATTATTATTATTATTACTACACAATGCTTACACAGCTGATGGACAACATTTTTTTTTTTTTCAAAAACATCCAGCTTGTATGGGAACTTTTTTTTTTTTTTTTTTGCCTAACTTTTTAATTTTCTACACCCACACTTTATCATCCTCCCCACCTGTTGATCGGATTGTATTATCCTACAGGTCTAATCCGTCTAATAACTTTGTCTACGATCCGATCAAGCAGCTCTGGATGATTCAGATCTATCTAAGTCAGTCAAGTCTTGTAAATCAGACCCGGTGGGAACGTTTGTTCGTGCCGCGTGGTGCGGTGCGCGTCGTAACACCATCTGCACAAATCTCCGGGGGGTTTGAGGAGTCCGTGAGCGTGTGGCGTGAAGCTGGGGAAGGAGAAGTACACGTGCGTAGCTAAACCTTCCTCGATGTTAGGAGGAAGAGGAGGAGGAGGAGAAGGACAGGGCT
Source organism: Clarias macrocephalus (assembly GCA_011419295.1). Taxonomy (NCBI): domain Eukaryota; kingdom Metazoa; phylum Chordata; class Actinopteri; order Siluriformes; family Clariidae; genus Clarias; species Clarias macrocephalus. Next base: position 140,944 of record JAAGKR010000259.1, read on the forward strand.
CGGCAAAGGAGGAGAAATAATCCATGGAATAGAGAGGCATGCAGTGGGACCTGGACTCATTGTTAGATTAGACCTGGTGTGATCAGTTTCTAAGATTGGAAACTTGGATTTGATTTGTTGCATGATGAAGAACCTCATTATTAGGTCGTCTCCTTCTTCTTCTTCTTCTTCTTCTCAATATCACTATGATAATTAATAGTAGTAGTAATAGTAATCGTAAATTCACGCTACGCAGACTTGTACGTTTACATTCACAGCAGACGCCTTTTTCCAGACAGACTTACATAAGTGCTTTGAAGTTTCCATCAAAAAAACTTTTTTAAACCAACAATACTTTTATACACATAATTGAAAGCCTTCTGCACTACTGTTAACTTTGAATGCGTAGAACGCCATTCAGAACTTTTGCATTATTTCCGAAGAGAACTTAAGCCATCCACCTGTTAATTAAACTAGATTTATATATATATTTTAAAAAAATAATAATAAAAAATCATGAAAACGTTTCGGATCAGACTTTTCGAGATATACATATATAAACTCGATGATCTAATTTTTCATGGATTTTTAGTTCAGGTGTTTGAGTTTGTTTTTCCTGATATTTCCAGCAGGGATTCCCTGCAAGTGTCACTCTCTCTTTCTCTTTCTCTCCATTTCTCTTCTCTGTCTCTCTCCTTCTCTCTCCACGCCTTTCTATGTCTCCCTCTCTCTCATTCTGTCTGTCTGTCTCTTCTCTCTCTCCGCACTGACAGCCAGCCACCTGAGTTTCTTCTTGCCTTCACTCTCCTCCTCTCTCTCTCTCTCTCTCTCTCTCTCCTTTCCTTCTCGACGACGTTATATTTCGTAAAGCAATAAATAAATAAACACACACACACTCGCGCAGCAGTACTTACCCAAGCGAGCCGGAACCCCTCGCTGACGCGGCCGCAAATTTCCGGCGGAATAAAAAAAAAAAAGAAACAAAAAAGAAACAAAATATCGATTTTCTCTTTAAACATGTACTTATATCGAGCTCAGCGCTTCCACCAGCGGTGACGCAGGCGTGACGACACGCGCATTTCCATCCCGGTTACGTCCTGCGCGCGCTCATTGGTCGCCTTGTTTTGAATCGCAAACATGAAACAAGCAAAAACTTCAAACTAACAAACAAACAAACAAAAAAAAAAACGGCCAAACTCCCCCTCTGCACTTCCTTCTCGCCGTCGCGCACAAAACGACATCAAAGATATATATATATATTTTTTTCCTCGCTTTAGATACAATCGAATTCAAAGCCAGAGTCTTACAAAATGGCCTCGCAGCTGTCAGCCAATCAGAGCCGGGCTCACACACACACACACACACACACACACATACGGAGTCCTCGACCTGTATTGGTGCCTGGACCTGAACAAGTGTTGCTCTATTTCAGGATGGGGAATAAGCAGTAAGAAAGCTTAGCACAGATATAACGTATTTAATAATAATTGCAATATTAGTGTTTTTCTTTATACTTATTGCAATAATAATAATAATAATAATAAATAGTCTAGTCTTTTTTTTTAGATGGCGTCGGAGGTTATTTGGGCCGCCGGTGTTTGTCGACATCTAGTGGCAACATTTGGTATGTACACCGCATCCTCCATGGTGTCGTCAGGTGGCTTAGCGGTTAGCACTGTCGCCTCGCACCTCCAGGGTCAAGGGTTCGATTCCTGTGTGTGTGTGTGTGTGTTCTCCCCTGTTGCTTGGTGGGTTTCCTCCAGCAGTTCAAAGACATGCAGATTAGGCTAATTGGCGTTCTCAAAATGCCCATCGTGTTCAAATCAAACTTTTATTCACCACATGCACGACCATATGCAGTAGGACGTGCAGTTAAATGCTTGTATGACTGTTTGTGAAAAAAAAAGAAAGGTAGGATAGAAAGGTAGACAAATTGCACTGAAAGAAATGTACATTTAAAAATGTAAAATACTACACAAGTCGACATTTTACTATTTCCATGCATCTACCCTTACTTCTGTAGTCCAACTAGGGACCATGGAGGCCAATGGTGACCGTTGTATCCATCCTCATTTTTATGCCCGAGGTAGGACCTTCGGTCTACCGCTTTATCCTGTATTAGCTAATATGCTAACGCAGGATGAAGCGGTATAGATGATGTGTGAGTGAACACTCGCTCACTCATCGTCTGTACCTCTTTATCCTGTATACGGAGTCGTGGGGGGACCTGGAGCCTATCCCTTAAGCTTAAGGAATGAGATGGGTACATCCTGGACGAGGTGTCAATCCACGTAGATACACTCACACACTGATCCACACATTCATGTTCTTCCCGTGCTTGGTCTGTTTCCTCCGGGTACTTTGGTTTTCTCCCACAGTCCAAAGACATGCAGATTAGGCTAATCATTGTTCCCAAATTGCCCGTAGTGTGTGAATTCCTGTGCGAATAAATACAATGGTTACCAATGGCCTTCATAGTCCCCAGTTGGACTACATAGGTTCCTAGACGGATGGATGGAAATTTGTACATTTATCCCAAATTAAATTTTTGTACTAAATGTAAATTTTGCAGTAAAATCTTTTTATCTAACCCAAAAGAAACCCATCATGCAACAGGGGATAAAATGCAAACTCCACACACACAGACCCAAGGCAAAACACAAACCCTGAAGGTGCGAGGCCAGAGTGCTAACCACATCTCATGGTCTTACAGGAAAACAAAAGCGCTGAATTTGACTTACATTTACATTATGGCAGTTGGTAGACCCTTTTCCAGAGCAACTTACATTTGATCTAATTTTACATCTGAGCAGTTGAAGGTGAAGGCCTTGCTCAACAGTAGCAACTTTGTAATGCTGGGGTTTGAACCTGGGCTGTTCTGATCAGTAGTCCAAAAGTCTTTTTACTGATCAGATATTGGAGCATGTGAGTGGAGAAAAGTTCACACAGTTTTTTTGGTGGCTGTTTTGAAAATTTACGCAAATTTTCAGGAACTGCCTAATCATGGTGGATTCAAAGCATTTCTTAGAAACACTCAGTATGAGGTGGAAATACACCCAATTCATCACAAAAACACTATGCATATACACATTCAAACAAAATACTTCATGCATTGGGGCAGTTTACACAACATGCCCAAAAGAATGTGGACACCCAACCATGACACCCATTATGTGGCACTTTAAATCAAGCTCCATAAAGACTTTCACTCTAACCTCTTTAGTTTAGAGTGAAAGAACTCAAGTGTTCTCCACAGAGACCTACACAGAGACCTCAACCCGACTGAAAACCAATTTCAGCAAAAATTTGCATACCGTCCAAATTGATTGACCTCCTGTACATTACCACTTACCTTGACACCAGGAAGGAAAAATTATGTTAAAATTATGTTTGTTGACTACAGTTCACTCACCACCAAGCTAAAGGACCTGGGACGCCTCTGTGTCAGTGGATCTCCAACTTATTGACTGGTAAACCATAAGCAATACAGTTGAGCAGACATGTCTTAGCCTCCCTAACCCTAAGCACAGGAATCCCCCAGGGTTGTGATCTGAGCCCCCTGCTGTACTCCATGCACACATATAACTTCATGGCCATTACCAACTCCACAACCATCATCAACGACAACAAGAATGTTGAGGTAGGCCTGATCATTGACAACAACGAGAAGGCCTACCTGGAGGAGTTAAAAAAACTGGAGAACTTGTGCCAAATGAACAACCTCCTCCTGAACATCAGCAAGGCAAAGGAGTTGATGGTGGACTACAGCACAAAGCAGGAGAGGAACCACTAGGTCCCTGTCATCAATGAGACCACAGTGGAGAGAGTGGACAGCTTCCATTACCTCTGTGTTCACATCACACAGAATTTGTCGTGGTTCTGTCACATCAGCACCGTGGTGAAGAAGGAAACTACCACCTTGGACGCTTGAAAGACTTCAGACCTCCTTCCAAGGTGCTTAGGGACTTTAATCCTGCCTCATAGAGCGCATCCGGATGGGAAATATCACAGCCTGGTTGGGAACAGCACCATGTAAGACAAACAAGCTCTACAGAGGGTGGTGTGATCAGCTAAAAGTATTACCCTCACAGAGCTTAATAACCTGCACTCTGTTGCGGTCAGGAAAGTGCTTCCATTCCCAGAAGGCCAACACAGAGGGACTGAGGAGGAGCTTCTTCCAGCAGGCTATTTGGGCCCTCAACAAGAACACCACAAAGGACTAAACAAATGATTTTTTTTTGTTCCTGCACACCCTGCATTCCTGCTTACACAACAGACTCAGGACTTAGCACATTACTCTCTACATTGCACATTTGCACATTGTTAACATGATGCACATTTCTTGTTCTTGTTTACACACTGCTAATTTGCACATAAATGAGGACTAACTGCACTTTGGCACATGGACAACCGCACTACTGCTAACACAAATATCAGTACCGTTCCAGTTTATACTTCATGAATAATTTATACCCATCCATCCATCCATCCATCCATCCACACAGACTGCCCTGCAGGCCTTCTCGCCTGGCATCAGTGTGCGGGGACCAGACTGATTGGGGGAAGAAACTTTTGGACAGTCTGGCAGACGTGACCTTGATGCTGCACAACCTTCTTCAAGAACGAAAGGGAGAGGTGCCAATGCTGGTGGTCTTGAAAAAACTCCTGCAGACAAAGTAGACTGGTTCAGACTATCTGCTCTGCAGTTTGTACAATCCTCTGGAAAGCTGTCAGGTTGGAACCGTGGTAGTTCCCATACCAGACAGTAATGTAGATGATCAAGACACTCTTGATGGTGCTTTATACAATGAATTTGTACATTGTACACAGCATGCTTGCAAGGATCAGTGTGGAAATGTGCATCGTCTGCAAGGCTGTCTTGACTTGGGAAATTGTGTTGATGAGAAGGAGAAATCTCATGGAATGTGGATGCCATCTCTTCTCCTGCTTCACCACGGTGCACCTCATTAACACTCGCAAGATCCTCAGGGCCACACTCTGAAATCTAATGGGAAGCCTTCCCAGAAGAGCAAGTGTTATTACAGCAGCACAGAGAACTAAATCTGAATGGGATTTACAACAAGCAATTATGGATGTCAGGGTCAGGTGTCCACAGTCTTCATATGCGTCCAAATCTTTGATTAGGTTCAGGTGGACCTCTTTGCTAAGGCAAGTCAACTCATTGAGGATAGTGTTTTGTTTCCTGGTAGACCTGGACAGCACAGTAGAAGCAAACACGAGAACCGACACAGAAGCTGGCAGATTCCTCTCAGAGCAGAGATTCTGTTCCAAACAGATGGAGGGATTTGACAGAGACACCTAGGTTACCTGTGGGTTTAGACTCTTGGAAATAATGAAGTGAACTGTACAAATGAACAAAGGAACCTAGTACACAGAAAAGAGCTGTCCTGCGAAGGTGTCCAACACGTCTAGCGCATTACCCAATTCTGAAAATACTTTTCTCCAAGGACTGCTAGACTACTGCAAGTCTGCATCTATGTTAAAGGTCTATGCGCCAGCACACCATAGCACAATGGGCGGGATGTCTCTGTGGGCCCATAAGCTTATTATGGTCTTTTTGAAAGGCCATCTGTCACAATTCCCTAAGAACCAAGTGTCCCTTAAGGTCTCATTGCTGAGCCTATGCATACATTTTTGCTAGCGATAATCTGGGTTAAAACAGTTGGAGGAGAACTGAATGCTCTGTTGATAACCTCACCTTGATTGTCATTATCATGTGTCAGTGACTCTGAGGTGACCTATAGCCATACAGACAGGCCCATGAATTTTGGTTCATATCTTTGACACAGAAGTAATGGATAAAATGGCCAACAAATTTGCCCTGTTTCTTCATTTCATTACGAGTCAAGCAAGAATGAAGGTGGTTGAGCTGTTGATTTAAGCAGAATCCTACATATGGTAAAGATAAACCCTTTCACAACATCTAGCCGAGTCAGGAACACTGTTGAGGAGGTAGGCGTGTCATTGTCAAAGTCAAAGAGACGGCTTTATGAAGTAAATACAGATGCTTGATAAGGAGGTGTAAACCCCTGGCAACGCTTAAGAACAGAAAGGTCAGATTAGACTTTGCCAGGTTTTTTGGATTGATGAAACCACAATAACTCGTAGCAGAATGATGGGAAGAGAAAAGTATGGAGAAAGAAAGGATCCAAAGCATACCACATCATCTGTTAAAACATGGTGGAGGCAGCGTTATGGCATAAGCGTACATGGCTTCCAATAGAACCACAAATCACTGGTGTTTATTAAACTAATAAAAGTAGCAGGATAAATTCAGAGGTGTATAGGGCTATACCATCTGCTCAGATTCAGTCAAATGCTGCAAATCTGATAGGACACCACTTTATATTGTAGATGAGACGAATAATGACCCAAAACATACAGTCAAAGCTACCCAAGGCAATGAAATGGGATATTTTTCACTGGCCAAGTCAGTCACCTGCTCTAAACCTGACTTGACCGTTCCTTTCTAAGGTACTATTTAGACTAGATGGTGACTTTCCAATCCTCAGACTGACTCCTTGTGTCACAGAGGAAAGGCGCAGGAGGCTCCTTGTGCATAGGTTTGATCCAGAGACTGGTGAGTGTAGTCATCATGGATTACAGACGAACAGGACACACCACTCCACAAAGAGTGTCTCTTCTTTCTAGGTATTACTGCATTGGAAAAGAATGCCACCGGGAAGGGTGTACTGGCGTTACCAGGTTCTAACAGGTTAACCTCACCCCTGCCAGTGACTTTAGACACATTTCAGATTAGTCATAAGGTAAGTCCTGACATTGCTGGAACACATTCATTTCAATCTCAGTCTACTCGTTACCTACATGGTATACATGTAGTTTTCTGACTCAAAGATAACTTGAATATATATACATTTTTTTAAATCTTAAAAAAAAAAAAAAACATTTCTAAATCTTTTAAATCAAAATGTACTGCAAACAGTAAAGTTATACCAGCACCGAATCTGTCACTGTCTAATTAACATCTTCAACAGAGAGCATGATTATTCAGAATCACAAAAACGAAACAAGTAAGGTTCTGCGCATGATTTAATATCATCAGATACAATTAATCATGATACAATGCGTGTCGTAATCGGTTTCAGGTCTAAGCACCTAATCAGACCCATGTCAAGACGTTATACTGTAATTCACCATGTTGCAGTGGAGAGCAGAGACATATTTTTTTTGTTGACTTCTGGGAAGTCGGGGGGCTTTCTGGCAACTCCACCAAACACACAACTGTGGAAATTTATAGACTAAAAGACCTTTAGTGACTTATGAATAGGAATAGATAGGAAGTAATATTGTTTAGATTTAATACATCATAGAAAAGAAGATAAACAAATCCAAGGACATGGAAATTACTCTGCAAAAGCAAATTATTTAGTGTAACCCTAATCTGATTGAAAGATCATTGGGGAAAAATGATCTTTCAATCTTATAACGCTACAGAAATAAGCACAACTTTTTGGTATACTAGGCTATGCATTTGCAAGATGAACACTGTTTCCTGTATATTACACTTTTTTCATGAGGTGTGCATGGCAAGATATTGATATCATACAGGACATGAAACAGAAACTTTAAATTTATTTGCTTTAAGATAGCAGTTTAAAACCTCACAATTCCTCACACAGTCCAGCCTTCATATCAAACAAGGGCGATTGGAAAAGACACATGAATTGCAGGAAAAAAAAAAAAAAAAAAAAAAAACTTTAACCGTTTAATATTTGTATATAAATAAACCGGTAATTTTAAGTAAAACTCTGAGAGGGTGAATTTCATTTGCACAAATGTCACTATTTACATATCAAACCTCTCCTGTCCCCACTTTATTAATAGACATTCACTGTACAGTATGGAAAGAAATTATGCATAACTTAGTGATAATTAAAAAGGTATTCCCCTTGCTCTGCATTATATATTACAGCTATTTAAAACACAGTATAGTTCATGACACAGAAATGGGATGAAAATAAAAGGAAATAAAGTGTAGTGACGATCAGTTTACAGAGATGAAACTGGACATTAAAATGTAGTTGTGTGTGCATATATAATAAAACAAAAATTCAAAGCCAACTTCAAATCAATCTATATTTTACAAAACCCAAGTGTTCTGTTCCACCAGTTTGTCAAATTATATCCTGACCAAGACTTTGGGATCAAATGATATCTTATGTAACCTGAACTGATCACAGCATTTTGTAGATCTGATTAGATCGGGGTCATTTCTGGATAATGCCCCTACCTCTATCAGTGTTAAAAGCCCATGTTACACCTTGACTGATCTTAAGGAAGCCAATGCTGTTGGCAGGCAATAGGCTTGGATTTTTTATTTATTTATTTTTTAATTTAAGCAAATAATTCCTCAAATCATATCCCTCAAAGCACATCCAACCTCTTACTGAACATTCTTTGTAAATTTACTACCAAGAACCGTTAAAATGTCCTCCCACAAAATAGTGAGGTGGTCTGTTGCCCAAAGAAAAAAAAATAAATAAATTGTGCACAATGTTGGAAAAATAATTAGCTCTACGCAATAAGCAATTCTGATTGCATTCATATCTTATGAGGTGTGGTGACTAGCATCCAGTTTGGGTCTATACCTAATAAAGTCTAGTTTAAAAGCGCTAAAGCTGTTTCAGCATCGTGAGGAGATCTATATGAAATTTCCTTAAAGCTGAGCAAATTTTAACCATGAAAAAACAAAATGAACAAGTTGATGAAACTGCTTTGAGATTTCTCGACTTAGGCAGCAACACCGAGTCCAAGTGCTACTAGATGGAGCCTAGCACCTGCTCCATCTCCACCTCCACCACCTCCTCTTCCCCCAGTGCTATAGACTCAGGTCTGGAGTGGATACTCCTCTTTACTGAACGGCAGAGTGGATCCTGGTTTCACCCACGAGAGTCCTGACACCTGAAGTCCTTTGGGTTGATCTTCAGGTCGTCTCTGCAGGAATGAAGGAAGGTATTAAGGGCAAGGAAAAAAAAAGCTTAAGCATTTTGCATGGTCCTGCATGCGTTGTTTCAAAAGGTAAGTGTTGTAGGGTGGTAATTTCAATATTGGGGATTTTGAAGTTGTTTAATAAACGACTTTAAAATCCTGTCAATTAGTTTTTTGTGTTTTGAATTCAACATTCTGACTGAATGTTAAACATTTTACGCTAATCTAAAATCTAGCCATGCATGCACTCGAAGAAAAAGAAAGTGTATACACACTCACTTTCCATAGTTTTGTGCTGAGATGAAGGCTACACTAACTCAAATTGCCTCTCCTTATGTGCTGAGATGTTTTTTTGTTTGCTAAAATGTGTACAGAGTGGTTATTTGAGTTACCCTAGCCTTCCTGTCAGCTCAAGCCAGCCTGGTTGTTCTCATCATTCAAGAGAGAGAAGGGGGGGGGGAATGCTGCTTCACTGGAGTTTTTTTTTTTGTGCGTCACTGTGTATAAACTCTAGAACTCGCTATGCACTTTCAGTTTGATGTGGAATTGATATAGACCATGTCTGCATGACTGTATGCATGGTGCTGCTGCTGCATGGATTCCCGAGCAAATAAACTGCATAAATGAGCAAGTGCACACAATGATGCCTTCCTTCTAGACGTATAATGTTATACGCAGCCACTTGTTTGAGTGTTGGTACTCACTTTGTGTGCGAACATCTTCTCTTTCGCCTCGTCGTGGACAGTCGGGTTCCATGGAGAGAAGCTAGGTATGAGAAACGACAGGGTCGGTAAGGAACGAGACAGCGAGTCTGACTGGTCTATACTTCAACAAATCAAACCTACACGACTTAAATCTCAATGTGAACTTTGACCCCTTGAGGCCTACTTGCCTTATTGCATAAGGATCATCGATCTTGGGCTGGTCGAAAAGGTGGCTGTTGCATAGCTTCACACTGTCGACTACTTTACTTTTGAAGAGCTGAATATCCTTGTCGTATCTGAGCCACAAGACAGACATGTGCAGAGTTAGATAGATGATCACCGACACACAGATAGAGGACTGTAAAAACACTCCTGTAAACATTAAGCTTTACCCCCTCCCCCCCTGCGACATTGCTGCTTATAAAAAAAAAAAAAAAAGGGGGGGGGGGCCCTTCAATCTGGGCTTCGTCTCATTAACCAGGTTATTCGTGTTATACACACACCGATACGTGATATGGACTGAACACGTGTAAGTCCACCAAATCTGCATTTAACCAAAGCAGGATTTTTACATTTGTTCAAGATAGTAAAATATCACACACACACACTTACAATACAGCAGCCTCAGGGTTGAGTGGATCCACAGTGTTAATCTTGTAAAAGACAGTTCTAGCAAACATTAGCACCTGCCAGATGTGGTTATGGTTCCGTCTGCAAAAAAAAAAAAAGTTATATCAGTGTCAAACTAAAATAAATCAATCAATCAAGATGGATTCAAACAGATTCGGTCGTAAATAAAAATAAATAAATAATAATAAAAAAAAAGTTTGCATCCTACTTGTGCTTCTGAGGGTGTGTAAATTTATGCACAAGGTGAATTGCTAATGCAAACCCTGACTTGCTTGACTATTTGTATAATTGACATGGGTTATTGAACATTTAGTGCACCATAGACATTTAATTGTTTTTTGCCATTAATTGAAGGGGGGGGGGAAATCATAAAAAAAATTAAAATTAAAATAAATAAATAAATAAATAAATAAATAAATAAATAAAATAGGCCAACACAAACTTGTATATTAACAACTAATTTGATTATGACAAGACATTACACGCTTATTTATTACATACAAGAACAACAAGTACACGGCACGTAAAACATTGCTTATTTGTTATTAAGTGTTCATGAGATGAGGGCGCCACAGGACCGACCCGAGTTACTGTAACCCTCACCTCCACTTGGTGAACGCCTTCTTCACATCGAGCTCTCCAGAAACCGGGTCCACGAGCGGATGAAACACCGGGATATCGAACACCACTTTCTGCAACGACAATCGCAGACACACAAACTTATGTCATAAAGCTTTATAACTCCTGTTTGTTTCGAATATCCTCATCTTCTACTCAATTCGCTCAACACACACATCTCATATTATATCAGGTTTTCTTTTTTTTTTTTTATCACAAATGTAACAGAGCAACTCCACTTTAGCTTATACGATGCGACTGAGGTAAAATCCTAGCTGTGTGTGTGTGTGTGTGTGTGTGTGTGTGTGTGTGTGTGTGTGTGTGTGTGTGTGTACTCACAGGACACTCTCCATCAGGATAGTTATCGGGAATATACACCGTGAATTTAAAAACGCCGTCCTGGTACAAGCCGTGGCGGATGAATATCACACCGAACCACACTGCAAACAGAAATGGATGTTTATCAGCGCACTTTAATTTCATTCAGACATGAAAATAGCCACGATTTGTATTTCTTGACTTACTCAGGGCTGATCTGTAAGATGGCTGGACATAGATGCCCGGAAGTTTCTGCCTTATCACCAGCGTACTGCAACACAATACATCAAAAACAAGTCAGCATTTAGATTTATACATATATATTTTTTTACATATATAAATGGAACATTAGATATAAAAGACGAATCTCAATGTGTTTTCGTAGATATTCTTATTTACTATTATTTGCGGTTTAAAATGTAAAGGAAAATGGTTCATTTATATTTTATGACTTGCTCTTTACTCAACCAAGTTGCTTTAACTCAATGTTCTCTCAAAAAAAGAAAAAGAAAAACCCAGCTCAGGCATCACTACAGGAGCAGACAGTTAGCATGCATGTAGTTCAGGTTCCTGCACATGAAACCTTTCAATCATTTATAAAATGTTCATAATGATGGATAGTCAATTTTGAAATATCTTTGATATTTTACAAAAATGTAAATTCCCTCCAAGCCTTGTCTTTTGCATTTTTCTAGACTATTTGTTATTCTCAGCCTCATCAACTTCTAATAATATATTAAAAATATAATAAGAGACGGAAAAACAAAACAAAACAAAACAAAAAAAAACACCCACAGTCAGATAGATTATATTTTCTAATATCATATCTTATGATCTAACCTATGATGCTATGATATGCTTTATGACATTACAACAGAAAACATTAAGCCCAATATCATGTAGGTTCTCCCTTCTACCCATGAGGCAGCTCAGGCCCATCATGGTGTGGCTCCATGCGGACCTCTGGGGAGTTTGGAGGCGGGTCGGCATGGAGGTTTACTGATCGTCACTGTCGCCTTGCACCTCCAGGCTCCAGGTTCAATTCCAGCCCCGGGTTTGTGGTGCATACAGGATACAGAGGTATATACGATGCGTGAATGAGTGAGTTTGGAGGTGGGGATGTCCTGGGGCCTTTCCATCATAATCAGCATTGACATTTCTTTCAACAGTTTGTGCTGCATTGGCTTTTCGGACTGGCCTTTGCATGACAATTGATGTTCATGTATTAGCTCTATGTGGTGTTAATGTTCTGGCTGATCCGAGTACATGAGAAAGGATATTTTCTAACATATCTGAAGGTTTTTAGACCAAAAAATATTACACAATTTTAAGTATTCAGATATTTAAATCATTTTAAATGATTTTCAGGCATATTGTTTTCTTTTTCGTCAATTTGCATAACTCATTTTCTTTTTAATACAAGCATTAATTTCATAAAATCTAAATTTTATCTGTTTGCTGCAAAAAGTTAACATTCATATACGTAAATTCACTTTTCAACTCATCCCTTGTGTGACAGAATGATCCATTTTTAATGCTCTACAGTTTTGATTTACTGTCTTTCCAGCAGGCTTTTCCTCGTACTGCCACAGCAGGGGGGGCAGAATGCGGGGAAGAAAATAAATAAAATAAATACTGTATTTTGTTAGCAGGCGAGCGACGGCTCAGCATCAAACCTAACAGCACTGGGTGTTAAGCACTGCTCTAGGATATTAAACGTGAGAAATGAGGGCGTTAAAAGTCAGAACTCCTACAATCTGTCTCTAAACTTGCAGCTGTTCGGTTTGGAATCGTATCTCGAGCACTTCTGGCTTTTGTGGAGATCAGTCCGACTCCCTCCCTGACTTCCTGTTTCTAATGGCAATCGTTCAACAGGCGGAATCGAATCTTGGCTTCTGAGCCATGACAAACAAAAGGCAGCTTAACATACCCAATTATAAAAACAGGAGCATAGTGACTGAACTTATAACCAGAAGTAAATAGTGAGCTGATTAATACATATTATTCAGGGGGTACCGATTAAACAAAAAGTGACCAAGTGCATCAAATCAGCATTATATTATTGAAGCATCTGATGCAGTACAGGACTATACAATGCTGCATCTTTTTAACAACAGTGGTTCCATTCTGCACATAATAGTTAAATTTATAAATTAAAGAGCTCGCTAATGACTAGAAATTTTGAAAAGGGGGGGGAACTATTCAGTTATGAAACAATCTTGTGTGGCAATTTTTTCTAATATTGTTTATTATTATTATAATAATAATAATAATAATAATAATAATAATAATAATTAGTAGTAGTAGTAGTAGTAGTAGTAGTAGTACATAATTGAGTTTGGGCGGAACAGTTGTTCACTGCCGCCAGGACCCGGGTTCGATTACTGCCTCGCGTCTGTGTGCATGGGTACTCCGGTTTCCTCCCACAGTCCAAAGACATGCAGATTAACATGGGTTAACTGGCGCTCCCAAATTGCTCGTAGTGTGTGTATACAGTATACACAGAATAAGCGGTACAGACAATGAGTGAGTGAGTAAATGATATACGTTTGCATTTGAGGTGGTAAAATGTTGTAGTTCCACTATAATCTTACCGGTGGTGCATTCTAAACCGTTCACACACTGGCAGTCAGCACAACATCCGGTGTGGCAGGAGTGAATTATGTGCCAAGTTTGTTTGGAATTGTAACAAAATCGTAATACCAACAGAATGACAATGCAATTCGAATCGGCACTTATGTATCGTGATATCGTGTCGGCTGGTCCCTGGCGATTTCCATCATGATCACACTCTTTCGTAAGAACAGTCTGCACCATCACCTGGAATCCTCTGCACTGAAGTGACCAAATGCACAAGATCACAACAGCTGACATGTACTGTATAGGTCATTTTCTTTACAAAAAGTTAAACATCCATTTTATACAAACCAAAATGCAAATTTAATAATTTGTAAATAAGAAAGGACTCTTTTCAGTCATGTTTTCCCCCACCTTCATCAAAATTAGTTTAAAAATATTTGCAAAACCTTCGTGAATCAAATCACAAGAGAAGTGTATCGTTACACCCCTACTTAAAACCGTAATATAAAGAAACCCAATGAATAAAAACAGTACATACAACTCTGCGAGAAGGGAATACTCCAGGTAAAATGGCCCGTAGGAGGCGTGTGTGCCATTGGTGGCCTGCGTCGCTGCAGCTGGTGACGATGCTTTAGTGACTGGAACTGCATTCTTGGGTATGGTGGGGAGCTGCTTCTTCCCGAAGGGAGGACGAGCCGGACTGGCTTTCTGCTCACCTGGACCACCCTGCTCCTCGCTCTCAGATCTCTAAACAAAGAGAGAGACTATTTTAAGCATTGGTAGAGTCGATACTGTATGTTCATAAACTTCAGGGACCGTATTCACAAAGCTTCTTAGAATTCTCTCAGAGAGGGAAAGGGGAAACTCTAAGAAAAATGTCAATTCTAAGAATGGTCTTAGAATTTTTTTTCAAGGAGCAACTTTTAGGCTTAAGAAGCTTTGTGAATACGGACCCAGAAGCCCAAAATTCTTCAGGAACAACAGATGTTCATTTATTTCTTAATTGCAGCAAGAGATAAAGCTGGAAAAATGCTTAGGAAAATTATTCTCATTCTCTTGAAGCACCCAATACTCAATATGACATGAGAAGCAGGTCTAAAGTCCTAAATATCTGACATTTGATTGGTCATTGGGCATTTGACAATCTTCACTCTGCTTTCCAAGGCCTCTTCAAACAAAAATGTAAATCTAATTGAAATCCATTCAGGGTCACACAGGAAAGTATGCGAAAGCGAGGCTCCGTCCAGCAACGTACCTTGCGGCTGGCGTTCATCGACGTGCTCCAGAATGTACTCATTGCTCATTGAGCAAGTGCAGGATGCGCTTCTGAGCCACTCAAACAAGATTCACTGAAAAACATAATTGATGATAAGAAACAGTGGATTAGCCCCCTTAGTCTCCAGATTTGGTGTTATATTGAGTGACATATGCAGGGGCTTTGAGACCGTTTCAACTGCACTTAAAAATCTAGCACTTAAACTTCTCAACAGCACACAAGTGAGCTGCTGAGTATATAAACTGAGAAACTTGCTCAACACCAGGGTGTAACATCAACGACCAACTGCTGAGCATCAACATTCAAAATTACCAAGTACTGTCTAAAAGTTGTCCCGAGCCAACCAATCATCGCCCACCGGCGTCGCCCCGAGCCAACCAATCATCGTCCCGAGCCAACCAATCATCGCCCACCGGCGTCGTCCCGAGCCAACCAATCATCGCCCACCGGCGTCGTCCCGAGCCAACCAATCATCGCCCCGAGCCAAACAATCATCGCCCACCGGCGTCGTCCCGAGCCAACCAATCATCGCCCCGAGCCAACCAATCACCGCCCACCGTCGGTCCAATCAGGCATCTATGAATTATTCCTTAACCTTTCATATTTTTTTTATAATTTCTTTCACATAACATTTCGACATACAAATAATCTTGATCAGTCACTGAACATGTACAAGTCTATGAAATCACCTGATGACTCCTATAAACTTTTTGAGCGAGCACCAACACCGAGATCAGTCAGACCCCCACTGAAGCACAATGTGCAACCTGATGCTGTATGACAGCTGCTGAGGTTCCCCTGTCTCTGAACACATTAAAGTCAAGCCACAGCCTACATTAACCAATGACTGAAATGAAGTTTGTTGATCAAGTTAAACTTAAAGTCGCAAATATTAAGTTAATTAATTCCATTATTATTCCATTATTCATTTAATGAATATTTGCCCTACAACAGTTCAGCACTTCTCAGCTAACATTAACTGACCCAAATCTTCCCCGAATCTCTTTGCTATGCTAGCTATCGTTGTACCAAAGCCCTAACGACTTACAGCAGACACATTGCTCTGTCAATATTTCACTTCTTAGTAACATGTAGACATTTTATTCATCCAAATTTACCCTCAATACCACCATCTTCACCTAGATACCCTCATAATCAATAAATCTGAGTTACATTATTTCCTACCCGTATTCCAAATTAAACCCCACCTCCCCCTCCTCTCTGATTGGCTGATTCCTCCACTCACGCGCTGTCCGTCATCTTCTGACCAATCCTAACAAAAGAAATTCAGCGCGTCGGAAAACCGGTGCGCAAAAACAAATCCACCCAAATACCTAACTAAACGTCAAACTACCTTCGTAATAGGCGGGACCACGTGTACAAGAAGCACTTTCATTGGCTGTACCCAGGAAACATCGTTCCGCCGCGACATCTGATTTGTCCTCATAATGTCAATCGGGAAACACAGAAACCAGCAAGCACATATGTAGTCGCTATTATTTATTAGCAAAAAATAACAAATACATCGAGCAAGTAGTGAAATGGAGAAAAAATCTCACTGAGAGTGTGTTAATAAAACGCGACGAAAAGTCAAGAATGTAATTTTATCGTTAACTAAACAAAGCTAGCGAGGTTGTTTTTGTTTGTTTTCGTTTCTCCGTAAAATACTTTCTAAATGTCTAAATAAGAGCTCTCTTACCATACATCCAGGGCGATGCGAACGGTTCAGCAAGATTATTATTTTTTTTTCTCTCTATCTAAAGAACACAAACCATATCTTTCGCACCATCCTAAACTCCTGTTCGAGCAGACATTTTTAAAGCACTTTTATAGATATTTGAGCTATTTCCGGACTGACCGGCACCAACAGTCCTGCTTTCATTCTATTGGTTAATATCCGCAAGAGAGGAAATCCATTGGTCAGTTTCTTTGCCAATTATTTAATGATTCACATATAGCATTTTGATTGGCTAGTGCGTGTGGAGGGCGGGATTTAATGTGCCCATGCCATTGCACTTGACACATTTAACTGACCCAGTTTAATAATAATAATAATAATCACTAAAACGACATTTTATATCATATTATATTGTGTTATATTTATTCATTGTGTTACAACTAAGTATGTGAAGCTTTGGGAATTTTATGGTTTTCTGGATTAATTTGTCATAAAATGTGATCTAACCTTCATCTAAGTAGACTAATAAAGACTGGCAAATATAATGTGCCTAAAATAATAAGACAAAGGAAAGTCTGTTCTTTAGTGTTTTTATTGAGAACAACCATAAAAACCTCATAGTGCTAGTGAATCCTTGAGTTAATGACATCAAAAAAAAAAGCTAATTGGAGTTAGCTTTTAACATACCTGGAGTTTTATCAAGAAAATTAATTTGGAGGTGGGGACTAGAGCTAATTTGACTGATTAAAAAACACTCAAAATTCCTTCGTTTGCTCCACACAAGAAAAATATGCTTATGTGAGCCATGCCTCACCAAAAAGAGCTTTCAGAGGATCTATGATTAAGAATTGTTGGTTAACATAAAGCTGAAAAGGGTTACAATGTGATTTCAAAGACATTAGAAATCCACCAGACTACAGTTGTGAACATACTGTATGGAGATACTTTGAGACTGTGGCTTCTTTACCAAGAAGTGGGTGCCCAGTTAAAATGACCCAAAGAGCAGAATGAAGACTCATCAGTGAGGTTAAGAAACAACCTTGAGTGACAACTAACTGGAAAGGAACTGGCTAACATTTGTGTTCATGAGTCTGCAGTACATAAACCATTCAACAAGTAAGGTGTCCATGGCAGGACACCATGAAGGAAGCCGCTGATTACTATAAAGAACATTGCTGCATTTCTGAAGTTTCAGTAAGAGCACATTGACACTCCACAGCGGTATTGGTAAAATGTTTTGTGCTCTGATGAAACTAAGGCTGAACTATTTGGAAAGAGCACACAGCACTACATTTAATTTAAAAAGTGCACTGCATGTCATCATGAAAACATCATCATCAACATCATCCCAACCGTAAAATATGGTGGAGGAAACATCATAATGTGGGCCTGCTTTTCTGCATCAGGTTCTGGCCAGCTTGCAGTCATTGAGGGGAAGATACATTCCAGAGTGTAATAAAAAATCCTTCAGGATAATGTAAGAATGTCTGTACATCAGCTAAAACTCTGTAGAGTGATGCAACAGGACAATGACCCAAAACACCGGAGCCGCAACAGAATGGCTTCAAGAGTTCAAAAAGTCCTCAAGAGCCCAGACCTCAACAAAATAGGGATGCAATAGGGATTCAATCTGTATGAACTACTGGAAACTCTCAGAGCTGATATCAGTATTTATTTGATATCAGCTAAGTGTACAACCCAAATTCCGGCAAAGTTGGGACATTTTTTTTTTTTAATTTTTGAATAAAATGAAAACTAGAAGAATTTCAAATCATTTGAGCCAATATTTTATTCTCAATGAAACATGGAGAAAAGAACAAATGGAGAATTTTTACACTTTTATCCACTAAATGAGCTAATTTCGAATTTGATGCCTGCTACAGGTCTCATAAAAGTTGCAATGGGGCAACAAAGAGCTAAAAAAAAACACACAACATTTTGAAAAGATTCATCTGGGCGAACATCTAGCATCAGGTCTGTAACATGGTCAGCTATAAAAGGGATGTCTAAGAGAGTCAGAGTCTCTCAAATCTGTGAAAGAGCATGGAAAAAGGTTGTGGAATACTTTAAAAACAATGATCCTCAACGTAAAAATTGCAAAGGCAAACTGAATGTAGGTGTCATTCTCCCTCATCTTCCCGGCTTCTTAAAGTGGATTTTTCAGACCAGCCACTCTTAAAAACTCTAATGCATCCTTCCTCGATCTTCTCCTGTCTTGTTCTGTGTCTTGAACTCGTTGTTTCCGTTACTTCTCCGGTACTTCCACACATTCATTTTTCTCGTCCTGTTTCCCTTTCAGTCCCACTCAGCATCTAGTTCAAGTCCTGTAAGTTGCATCACCTTTAGATCTCTCCCAGCTTCCTCGACCTTTAAAGCCGACTTTCCAGTCCAGTATTCCTCAAAAGGAACATTAAATGTTTTATTCCCTGGTAAGTAACTTCACTTTCTAAAAGACTCAACATTGCCATCTATTCTCCCTAGTTCTTGAAGCTGTGCCACAATTTCACACAAAAAAAACAACACTTGATACAGGCCAATAGTTTGTGTACATTTCGAAAGGTGTGCAAGAAAAGATTAGAATCAGGTTGTTGTATCCAGTCTGGAACAGAAGGGGGAGACAAACACTCAGAATTAACCATCTACTTTGTTTTAGTCTTTGTTTTGTCTGCTCTAAAACATCTAACTCAGGAAAATTATAAAGGAATTTATAATTATGCAGTTAGCAATTGTAGTGGAGGTTTTAAAAGTGAAACATGCATGAAACATGCATATGTGTCTTTTCCAGTGTGCCTAGAATATGGACAACATATTAACATGGATACACACCACAACCAACCTGAAGGTTTCAGTATTAGTACTGACTTCAAATTAAGTTTCTAACATTTTACTATTTGTCTCTTATTCCAGTTTTAAATAATTTTAATAGTCTTTTTTGTTCAAAAATGTGCACAGATTTCTCATGCCAGAGATCCTCTACCATCTTATGTAATATTTTTGATTCTCACATACCTGTAACCACATGGCCAAGCGATGTCTCTAATTTTTATTCTCTTCTTATCAGAGTGGCTATTATTTACAGTACATCTCTCCTAAGTGACATTATACCGTAAGATTTTTTTTTTTGATAGACTTGCATTCAAAGCTTCTCTCTGATACTCAGACGAAACTCCTTTTTTAACACACACTGATGCTTTTTTTTTTTTTTTTTAATGTATTGTGTTCTGAACTGCAAAGTTCTTTCTTGTATTTTATAAGTGGTATTGTAAAAGTGTAAAAAATTAAAACCGTATATAGTTAGTTATGAAGGTAGGAAGAGGGTGATTTAAAGGCTTGATTCTCCAGTGATCCCAACGTTTTTTATAAGACTCCTGATTGGTTGTTAGCCTTGACCTTTCGACCTGGCATGAGAACGACACGTTTGTGCTTGTCCCGCGGAATCACGCAAACTTTTATAAGACGATGCATCTTATAAAATTATGGGATCACTGGTTTTGAACACAAATGCGCTTTACGTCCAGTCAAGCGCCACGAGTTTATTAGAGTCCTTTCCTAATTTGTTTTCTGTAATGCATAAGCAACTTTCCAAGTATGTTTGATTGATTGATTTCTTGACCCTTTTTATTGATCATTAAGAAGGTGGGTGGAAAAAAACCTAATTTACTGCTTCACCGATTTACTTAATTGAGGAAAATGACATTGTCCAAATTTGAAAGGAGGAACTAATTATTGACTTCATTATTGCTTAATTGTCTGATTCCATTTTGTTTCCACTACACTCGGTTAATAAAGGTAATTGGCCTGTGGTTTCTCCGTGCGGTCAGTAAACAACGCAAGGTCACGCGCCTCTGTGCCACTTTGGAAATCAAAAACTCCATTAACACAAATGGGTTTGTTGCTCCTCTGGTCCTGTTGGCATTTTCCAAACACCCGACATGAAAAAGGTGACGGCTCACCGGCGTGCCTTGATATTCCGACTGCGATGTTTCGCGAGCGCATTAACTCGGGCCACAAAAACAATCCGGTGCTTGGATTGAAGCTAATCTTTTTAATGATGACCTGATATTGAGCAGAAGATAGATAAGGAGACACTGAACTTTTAATATGGTTCGAGCTGACGAAAGTGTTTAATATTCATAGATAATTTGCTCCACGACAATAGGCTGATCTCAGGGGGGAGTTGTAACGTCTGAAACAAAAAAGAAAGAGCTCAGGGTTCGGCATGTTAGGTCAGACCTGGCTGTTTGGGATTCTGTACTGCAACACGATAGTGGATGTATTTTCATCAGAAATGACACAGTGTTGTGTGCCGGAGGTCAGAAGATAGTATGGAGTGCGGGATGTGTTGGGATGATGACCACCCAGTGTGGCACAGCTATACAAACCTTTACCGATCTCATTTAAATGTCTAGAAGAGATATTTGCGCTGTTTTGTCAAAGTCTAATGTTAGCTGGTTTACACACTATCATTTAGACTAGCTATTCGTGTTTTCTGATTTATTTGTTTTTCTTCCCCAGAACATGTTAACTTTCCCATGCTCTCTCGCTTTGTTCCACTGAATACTTCCTTAGGATATCTATAAAACTTTAGTTCTTCAGTTTTCCGTAGAAAATGCATGCAGCTCATGCTCTTTGCCATATGTGATACATGTTTACGTGAGGGTTTGGTTGCTTGTTTGTGATTCAGTGTGTTAAGGGTCCGAGTTCCTGATTGGAAGGTCGCGATTCGAGTCCCAGCTCGAACGAATAAAGGTTAAACAAATATAATGCAGTTACTTTCTTAAAACATTACACGGTATGATCAATGTTTTAGATTTAACTTACTAATAAGCCTACTTATCTATAAACTAATATTGCTATAAAAATCTGCCCGATTTTAAAGTAATGAAGTGATTGCTAATTTACTGTTAGCAATATGAAACTCCATGAGCAGGAATTCCAAGTCCAGAGGTGTTTTCTTTGCTGTTGATTTTTTTTTACGGAGTCTGACATTATGAATTAAAAATTGCAAGCTTTCATGAAATCCTTAAATGCTTAGCTAACTTGCTAGGGCTTGGTTTTATTTACTCAACCCTACTTTATAGTCACCCTTATGTTAGCTAGTTTGCCGTCAACCTTGGGGACCGATTTACACAATATAATTTAAACCAGCTAGCTAGCTTAAGCTCTTTTATTCTGTATTTATTGTAGCCAATTGCTATTAGCATGTGGGTAAAAACAGAAAGCTTATAAGCTGCACGTAAGTCTAACACTTGTTAGGTTACTTGACTGTAATAATATAAGCTAGCTTGCTAGAAAATTTTCTGATAGTTTAGGCAACATATTTTTTATTGAACTTGCTAGATTTTAAGCATATAATCTTAGACTGTAGTTAGACTTAGTTGAGCTAGCTTGCTAGTGCTTTGTTTTATTTGAATAGTTAGCTAGCTTGCTAACATGTTTGATAGGGCAGCATTTTCTATTGAAATGTTTGGTTTTACCAATTTAGTCAGATTGCAGATTATTATTTTAATAATAATAATAATAATAATAATAATAATAATAATAATAAATACAGTATGCCTGTGTATATAAAAAGCTGCATCTTTACTTTTTCTGTATTTTCCTGTTGTTTAATGGGAGCTGTATTGATTACACCTTCAATAGATACTTAGCTTCTGAACTCCATATGCTAGCAAGCTTTTTTTTTTTCAATTACTTTTTCCCACTGCAGCTCCTGTAGCTATCTTTATCTTGTTCTCTTGCTTTACCTCTATTAAAATTAATTTCTAATTGTTATCATTGGTGACAATTTGGCTTAGAAGTTAGCATGGTCGCCTTGCACCTCCAGGGTCCGGGTTTGATTCCTGTCTTGAGTGTGTGACCATGGAGTTTGGATGTTCTCCCTGTCCTTGTTGGGTTTCCTCCTGGTACACCGGTTTCCTCCCACAGTCCAAAAACATGCAGATTAAGTTACTTGGCCTTCCCAAATTGCCTGTAGTGTATGAATGACTCTGTGAGAATGTGTATGTTTGCCCTGCGATGCACCCCATCCAGGCTTTACCCAGTGCTCTAGGATATATCTGGGTAGGTTCCAGGCCCACCTCGTGACTTTGTATACACAATAAAGGGGTATAGCTAATGAGTGAGAGTAAGTGAGTAAGTTATGATTGCCTGAAAATGTGCTTAAAGATTGAACAAATCAGCACAGATTTTAGATTGGAATTTGATTACCGTCATGCTGTTTCTAACATTAGTCATGCTCTAGGAGGGACAGAAGATGTGGCTAAATGACTTCCGAAGCTTTAATACCTCCCCCCAGAACCGGTATTATTATTAATTCTGGTATTTTTAGGACTAGGATATCTAGGATATGTCTCAAGCTATGTATGGTATATTTCACACAACTAGCTCAAATGTCTGTTTTAAAATGAAGGCATGTACCCTCCTTTATGTGACTCCAAAATGATTTGTAATTAAACTGCTTGTGGCATTCAGTTCTTCACACACCACCACCAGATGAACTTGATCAGCAACTATTCACCACCAAACTGGTGACAGGATCATGAGCACCCAAGGCTCACTCAAGTCTGCGATTACATAAAGCCAGCCCATCCGGTCCAATCCCACAGAAAAGTAAATGGCACACATAACACAGAAAATTTTTATATCGGTCATGATAGAAAGGTATCAGAACACCACAGCTTGCTGTGCACTGGGCCAACAGGGCAAAGAACCCAATGCCACCGACCTGGCCTTTAAAGTCCACAGATCCCAGTCTGATCTAGGACTCATGGAAAGTCA
Organism: Clarias macrocephalus; assembly: GCA_011419295.1. Taxonomy (NCBI): domain Eukaryota; kingdom Metazoa; phylum Chordata; class Actinopteri; order Siluriformes; family Clariidae; genus Clarias; species Clarias macrocephalus. The sequence continues at coordinate 164,477 of JAAGKR010000259.1, forward strand.
GAATAACGGAGGCCTCATCTCGTAATCCACAGTGGCCAAAGGATCCAATACTGTGGGGTCTGTATTACCAATACAATGTCCTGGTGCCAGACCCCATAGCACACCACCAGAGGCCCTGCAGAGCCACGCCCTAAGAGGGGATCCCAAAACCTAGGTGGTTTTAATGCTAATGGTATTAATGTTATGGCTAATCAGTGTATATCAGATGAAAAACAAGCCCCTAGCTGACAGCATGACAAATCAATCCTATCACACAACTTGGTATGACATGGATTCCTTAACTCTAAATAGCTACCACTGAAGAGATAAAAGCTAAAAGCTAGCACGGCTAATTTTACTTAAAAAAGGATGTGACAAGGAAGCCTTTTTGGAGCTTGTAGTTGTAAATCGCTGTGTTGGTCCAGGGGTGTTTTCAGCCAGACGCAAACAGACTCCAGAAAAAAAAAGAAGGGGGAAGCAATTTCAAGATTAAGAAAATGATTATTAGTTGCAATCCTCCACCACACCCTTCCAATAGGTGAATGAGCTGTGGATGAAAAATGTCCCGTTCTCATTCCTTCTGTCAGTCTCATTGCCTGTGAAGCCTCGCTCGTCCTGATGTGCAATTTGGTTTAGCTGACAGTTAAAAATTGCGATTGGCAGCCCCTGGTGAAATTTGCCGTGACAGCAGAAGCCATAAAGACGGCAGAACGAATGACTCCACGTCCAGATAATAAGTAATAACAATGTTAGTTTGAATAAGAAAAGGCAAAGCTGGATCCAAATGCAATATTCATTGTTGGAATATGCGTGACTTGGGAGTGAGGAGAGAGAGGAGAGAGAATGAGAGCTAGCAAGTCCCTCACAGAGCAATAGGCTTGTCTTATCCCTTAGGCTACGGCCCCGGCTAACACCTCGATGCAGCAATTATTTGCTGTAATGACTGCACTTCAAATAAGCCTGGAGATTTTATTAAACCAAATGAGGGAATCTTCAGTGTATTACCACCTAGTGATTGACAGTGACAAGTGTTGGGCCGGCTCTGATGTGAGCGTGATGAAGAAGCTTCCAGCAAAGCTCTCAATAATGTTCCCCCTGATAAAGTTGCCCGTTGAACCCCAGCCAAAAGTGTGTCTGAGAGAAAAAAAGAGAACGAGAGGAAGAGAGAGAGAGAGAGAGAGAGAGAGACTGATTGTAAGGCTGTACGCATATTAATTCTCATTGCTGAGCCACGGTTAAGGAAGTGAGGACGAGGTGGCGGGTCAGGTAATCTGGCTGGGCTCGAGGACCCTAACACTCGGTGAGTGGCATTTTACAGCACTAATGAAAAAAAAAAAGAAAGAACGCAAAATCCATTGTGCCTGATCATTTTCAGTATATAAATAATAAAAAAAAAATGATGATGAAATAGAAGTATTCATATTAAAAATAAAAGGTCAGTTCTAGATCAGGCTAAGCTTGTCTAAGCTGCAACCTTTACTAGAGAAGAAATGGAGATCATAGGGTGTGTGTGTGTGTGTGTGTGAGCGAGTGAGTGAGCAAGAGAGAGAGAGATGTACTTTTTCCTGTTTTCTCCAATAGTTTTTCACCTTTTATTATGTATCCCTGTGTCCATATAAGGAAATAACAGCTCAAACACACTTTTTTGTGAGTCCACTAAGGTCATTTGTACATCTGTACTTTTCCTGACTGACACTATATTATTATTATACAGATGTTATATTCATATTAGATCACCAGAAAGGTAACTGTTCGATGTACAGAAAACTGACAGACGTGTTATTGGTTTTTTTTTTTTTTTTGGAACACCGTCTGTGTGTCTGTGAGTGTGTGAGTGTGGTGTTTGCATATGCATGACACACACCACCCGTTATTAGTGCCATGCCCTAAGTACGGGCCGTGTTATTGGATTTGAATACCAGCTCACCGGCGTCTTCCTATATTGTAATTCCTCGGATTAATTCATGCAGACAGGCAAATGAAAAACTGCAGGATGACTTAGCATGACTACACGACTTAGCTGTTCAGGGGTTTGTCGGTACTCGGATGTTCCAGAAAAAAAAAAAAAAAGACAAAATAATAGGTGATGAAACCCAAATGAGGTCACTTGCCTTAATATGATACTTTAAAAAAGAAGATATATATAATTACAGTGGGTATTATTATGATATTCTGTGACTTGATGATATGATATTGAACGTGAAGTGAATAATAGCCTTTCTTAAACGCAGGATCTTCTATACAGCCAGCTCCAGAACTATTGGCACCCTTCAAAAATGTATAAGGCAATATTTATATAATTAAATGTATGAAGGGTTTTTTGTTTTTAGTATTGTTTTATTTCAACACAATGTCTTAAAGCCATTATTTTCTCCACAAAGTGCTTCTTAAAAAAAAAAATTGGCATCCCACTAAGCGTGAACTGGAGGGGGAAAACATAATCATAAACTCAAAAATAATATAAACGATATGATTTTTTGTTATTTTTTTATGATGTTGCAGATGTTTACAGAAGATCTTGGAACATTTTTTCCATTCTGAATATTTCAGTGTTCATTATAGTTTTATGTTTATTCACATGACCTGCCCTGACATCTCCAACCACAGATTTTTGAATAAGGTTCAAATTTGGAGAATGAGTTGATCATAAGCGTTGCACAACATAGTTGTTGTATTCCAGCAACCGTTTCCGTTTAGATTTGGATGTATGTCTCGAGTCATTATTTTATTCCGTCAGAACCAGAAGAAGAAGAAGAAGAAAAAAAAAATCACCTCGTACCCAGGTCACCTCCAACACATGAATACTTAATTAAACTTTGTGTGATCTGTGTATGTGTTTAACATTAGTGTATTTCCAATAACAATATAATGTACAATATTAATGTACAAATATAATCTGTGAATTAGTCCTGTTTTTTTTTTTTTTACTCAAAGTTTTCATACTCATAACTTCTTGTTAGAAGGAACCAAGTTTTGTTCTAAAAGTTTAGAATTCATCTCAAGATTCCCCAAACATCAATAAAATCAGGGAGCTGTCCTTTTTTTGTTGGATTTTGAGATGGGTTTCTATCTCACTTCTGGCATCCCAAATTCTTATGACGTACAACATTCACCCTTTATCTCAAATCAGCCTCGTGATCTGATATATATATATATAACTCTTTCAACTTGCGACAGCGTTTTTACTTTGCAGGCAGGCAAAAACCACAGGGCCTCCGAAGGCCGGCGTACGTGTTATTGCCTCCTCCGAATGCCGTGCGCGATGTGTCTGCATACGCACGGTACACGCCACCCTTTATTAGTGCCATGCTCTAAGTACAGGCCGTGTTATTGGATTTGAATACCAGCTCACCGGCGCCTTCCTGGCTCCGGATATATATTAAGATGAAGCAATCTCATTTAATAACACCCAAACTAATAAAAGGAGGAGCGGATTGGAAATTAAATTTATGAATATTGCACGGCGGCAAGGGTTATCCCAAAAAAGCCAGGCTTCAGCTGCTGTCATTTCTGGAGCAGACACTTTTCTAATGTGACTCAGATCAGGTTCAGATTCAGAGTGAGCGTGAACTGAACCATGAAATGCAAAGTCAGAAAAGGGAAGGAGTTTTTTATTTAAAATTTTTTTTATTTTTTAAAGTAGGGTCACTAGAAACCAGGGCACTCTAATAAACATTCTAATAAACAGGTTTGGATGAGAGATAGAGACAAACACGCCACGCCACGTCACATGTTAGCGATGTGAACCGTGATGTACTGTGTGTTCTATTTCACGAAGGCACGCGCATTTACAACATGGCCGAAACCTTTCAGATGTGAGTTCAGTGGCAGCATGGTGTTCTGTCACATAGCCAAGCAGAACACAACCTTTTGTCATTTCACATCCAATGAGATGTTTGGTCTAGCTGATATTTAAATTGAGTTTTCTTTTTCAATTCAAATCACTTCCTTTATGCATCTGATGCATTTATGCAATTATATCAATATAATCTTGAATTAAACAATGTAATACTGCAGTACCTTTTTTTTTTTTTTACCTTATTCCTAATCAATTTGACACAGCTGACCCACTGATGATCCTAATCACTCAATTAAATTCATTTTAATAAGTATTATCATTGGGGTGCCAATACCTTTGAAACATGTGTTTTTCACAGGACATCCATTTTTTTTCTCCTTTTTGCAATTATTTTGCATATACTGTACTGTATATACGTGGCACGGTGGTATAATGGTTAGCCCTGGGACCTTATACCTTCTAGGGACAGAGGATTCAAGTTCCGCCTTCAGGAGTTTGCATGTTCTCCCTATGGGTGCTCCAGTTTCCTTCTACAGTCCAAAGACATGCACAATAAGAGAGTGTTGCAGAGTGCATGAGTGCATGAGTGTGTGTGTGTGTGTGTGTGTGTGTGCTTATGTCCTGTAATGGATTGACACCCCATCCAGGATGTGTCTTGCCTTGTGCCCCGAGTCACCTGGGATAGGCTCCAGACCTCCTGCGACCCTGTACGGGATACGTGGTGAGAGAGTGTCCTGTATACACTGTAGTTGTACAACATTTTGTTAAACTACTTTCTGTTCTGGGTTGTATGATGACACAGCAGGTCAGGGATAGCCCAGTGGTTCAGGCATTGGACTACAGTTCGGAAGGTTCCTGGTTCAAATCCCATGACTGCCAAATTGTTCGTGTTGGACTCTCAACCGCTCACATGTATAATGAAATACAAATGTAAGTTGCTCTGAATAAGGGTGTCTGCATTTGGCAGTTCTGCATTTAAATGTAAATGTCACGTTGCTGCCTCATAGCTCCATGTGTCCATGCGGGTTTTCTCTAGGTTCTGAGATTTGCTCCTGCTTCCCAAAAACATGCTAATAGCACTAGATTGCCACAGGTTTAAATCAATGTGTTATTAGGTGTCTATGGTGCCATACTATTGACTGGCATCCCATCCCAAAGTGTCTTCCTGCCCAATGATCCTGAGACACTCTGTGACCCTGACCAAGGGTTCAATACCCAAATACTGGAACATCATTAAGTATCTATTCAAAGATTCAATTAAATATTCTTCAAATCCAGTCATCCTATAAAAATCAACCACCTTAACAATGTGCCACCCATGCCTTAAAACCTGCCTTTGAAATTCTGCATGTGTAGTCAGCAGTAGGCAACAGCTCCAGATTGTTCTAGCTGAGTTGTGCGTCTGATTTTCCAAGAGCCAGCCGTGCTGTAATCGTGCGTCGCTCCTTGCTCGAGCAGCCCAGCCGTCACCATCGATCTCGGCATATATCTTACACTGCACGTCCCGAGCCTCCATCAACAGATGCAGCCGTGCAATTGATTAGCGGCCCAGTCAATGAGCCGGTCTCTTCGGAAACATATTTATTTATGTGCGTATGCAGGTAAGTTAGCAGTCCATTACTGTGATTACCTTTGAGGCTTGGCAGAACAACAGATGTTCGAGGATGGCTCATTCAATATTACTTAGCACAGAGTGGCTGCCGAGAGACTGAGCGAGAGAGAGAGAGAGAGAGAGAGAGAGGAAAAGCAAAATCATTTCAACTGTTACAATAGTGTCACTTTAACAAGAAGGGTTTTACTGTTCGGCGATTGTGCTACCATGATGAACATGGTTTGCGAGTTTTCTGAGCACACCCTCAATAATTACACCCTGCACACCTTCGATGTTCTTTTGAGCGATCGATTTAGGAGGTATGCGGCTTGATTGCTCACGGCGCTGGGGGGCGCTCCTATCCCATAATTCCATGCAGTCTCAGGTGGAAATTGTGCTGGGACGTCTAAGTGTCTTTGTGGTTATATAACAATAATCCATCATAAGGGTGTTCAAGTATGTTTAAATCTTTTGAACAGATTATTGTGTGTGTGTGTGTGTGTGTGTGTGTGTGTGTGTGTAATATTCATAGAGGATCATTTCTGTAAAAATATATTGAAATTCTGCAGGTTACCATGTTTAAAATGTTCCCTATGCATAATTAGTCTGTTGTACAACATAATGCCCTTCTACTCGCTGTTTTCAGACAAAATTCAATAATGGACAATGCATTATGGGTATTTGCTTGGAACACCATTTGGTGTTAATTTAATGCTATGCATTATGGGATGTCTTCATCACACAGATTCTACTCCACTATGCTTTGAAAACATTAAATATTATATGGTTTAATTTGAAATGTAATAAAAAATATATACTGTATAGTGAGTTTTGCTGGACATACCATAGATGTAGTAAAAATACCCTAAAAATAAGTTAATTCATCTCCTACTCAATCATTAGGATAGGACATTTTAAAAATAATATAACTGTATGTAAATGTGTTATCATCCAATGTGACATTCTCTATTTTTTATAATTTTTTTAATTTAGCATTTTTTTGCTAAAGAAATTCCTCTATTGCATTTACAAGCAATTGAACCGGCTTTATGTGTGCTGCTCCCTTTAAGAGACCAAAGTCGAAGCTTGAAAAACACTAAATTAAAAGTTGGAGTGAAACAATTTGCATTTGGTTTGGATGAAATGCTAATTTGTTCGAGCAGACATTTTTTTTTTCCTGCTGATTGTTCTCCGCATGGATGCGCCCATTCATTAACACAAAATTATAAACATAAAGGATATCTCCGTATTAATATTTCATCTTTTTGTGAAAGCTCAATCAACCGTGATGTCCTAATTTTTTCTCTCAGAACCTCATTTCACATTATCGCGACTACATTCGAGAGACTGGAGGTCCCAAAAGGGATTTATTTCATTTATCGGGATTATTGAATTAAATTAAAGACGACGTGGGTAACTCATCTACTTAGGGCTGCTCTTAAGTATAATTTAGGCAGACGTGTTAGGGTGCAAATCCGATCTGTTGTGTTACGTTCGTTTGAGCAATTCTTGCATTCGGAAACAGCATGAAATAATAATGGGTCTTGGATGAATCGATTCTTTTTATTATTGTTTTTTTTTTTTAAGTGAATCAGGAATAATCCATGTACAGGCAGAAATTTGAAGAGTTTTGTAAAGTTAATGTATGTTTATTTGTATTTTTTTCAAATGCAAAGAGAACTGACTGTCAAAGACAATTTCTTTGACCGTTATCTGTTAATAATATTAAAGCCGGATTGTGGATTATAATATATCGTCTTGACTTGACTACTATCACACAAATGGTCATAAAAAAAAAAAAATCTGTATCCAGAAAGATTGCTATATGGATTAATTTATGCCAAGTGTACTTGCTATCATTTTCCCTGTGCATGCAATAGGGAAAATTTTTCCCCATGTTGGAATTCTGACACTTATTGGAAGTAATATTTCTGATACTCAAGTGAGCGAAACAAAGTTCAACTTGAACATAGAGTTCAATGGAAATGCAATTTAAATGGAATCTTATAACCCTATACCTTATTGACAAGGCTTGTTTTTCTTATCTTTCTATAGAAATCTGTATATGCATTAAAGAAAGAAATGCTGTAGCCCTGCTCTGCTCTACACTATTTAACGATCTGTCTCAGGATGAATACTGTTCCAAAAACATTAGAAAGGACAGTGACGTGATCATTAATCTTAAGTAAATAATGTCACTTGGTAGCTTAAAATATCTCTAATAGCTACAGCATGCATGAAGAATTCCTTCCCTATGAAATCTTCCGAAGCCTTTTGTGTCCTTTCCTAGAAAAATATTATATGGTTTCATTTAATTGGAAACTATCACAGGCCCAAGCTCTCATCTCTGACAGTGACATGTTGGTCTAAAGTGGAATTAAAAACTCATCTGGTCCACAGGACCGAGCACGTGCAGCGTTCCCTGTCGTTCCGCGAGCGAGCAGCTGATGGCAGGCTTTCTCCACCGTCGGCTCGCGCCTGCGCTTGTAAAAGCCCTGTTGTGTGATGTTATGTTCCCAAGCCTGTGCGTGTACGCCTGTGAAACGCATTGCCCCATTAAAGTGATTTTAAAAGCCAGCACCAGGGCTATAACCATCATCATCTCAAGTTGTGTGCCACACTAAACGCCATGTGGTGTGGGCCACAGACGAAGGCACGGCCCGCTCCGGGTCCCAGTCGCCACCGTGCCATCTCCGGGTCCTGTTAGGAGCAGAGCAATTACAGCCCGGGCCCGGTGTGAGGTCTTGGTGAGCAATCATGACTAACAAGATCAAGGCCTAACTTGTACTAACCTCCAACACCTCTTTCCTGCTCACTCACACACTCTTTCTCATGACTCGTTGTTCGTGCTTTCTTTCTTTTCTTCTGGAGGAAATGAAAAGCTTTGCGTGTCCATTTTTTTTCTCCCACTATAAATTCATGCAGATAATAATCAGAGAAAGTTGTTTCCTTTGTCCTACCACAAGATCTGTTTTAGTGTTACAATCATCTCGGTCATTACTGAGGTGCCCCCCCCCCCCTTCATTTAGTGTTCACTTACACCTGTTGGTACACCTGTTCAGTTCAAACACCATATGGGCTTTCTCCTCTGATTTTATTTCCGTACTTCTGGATCAGTAAAGTCCCCGAGGAGCAGAATTGTGTTCTCGGTTACACCTGGTGTAGTTTTCTGTTCGGGGATGAAGTGAAGTTTTCTGGAAGGAAATGTTTAGTTAATATTTTATGGAAGGAGACTCTAGTGCTACATAACAATAAACTTTGAAGATATAATGAAATATATTGTTTATTAACATAGTAGATAATTTTGCTGTAATAGCATCCCTCGTGGTATTTTATTTATTCCAAACAATGGAAAATTTGACAAGTCTTGCTTCAGAATTTGAGGACATGGACATAGGCAAAGGTCTTACGCTGGATGTCCTTCAACCCGCCCATTTTATCCAGGCTTTGGACTGGCACTGCATCCAGTGGCTGGGGTTTGGGCATTGGCTGGGAATTGAACCTGATCCTTCTGCATGGAAGGTGAGAAACCTACCACTGAGCCCTAAGCCACCATCGCCCAACCTTATATATATATATATATATACACAAACACAGCTGTTATATTTAGAAAGCTGCTCAAATCTGTATCGAACACTACCGCTTATGTTCAAGCAAAGAGTTTCCACACCAAATATTGACCGTTTATGTTATTACTTAATGCTTTTTATAGAAGTTTCTTTTAATGTAGAAATGTTTTCAAAAGCATCATTGCATATGGCTTTTGTTTGGATGTTCCCAAGACTGTTGCACAGTGCTGTAAATAAAACAGCTGTTAGGTTTTACTGAGCGTGCTGGAGAATATGAGTTCTTTTGGTAACTTCTCTCATCACACTCGCTCCTTTCTATTTTCATGCAAAACCCAGGAGTCGACATTATTGATTTTTTCCCCCCATCTGAAAACTGGTCTGTCATGTAATATGCCGCTTTCTTTACAGGCATGCAAATATTCTTCTGTAATGTTATTTATTCATTAATTTTAGTGTATCTTTGTAGGGAATGGTCTTGTACATAATAATGCAGACATAATAAACTTATATAACAAAATTTGTACTACAGATAATATGGTGCCTAAGACCTTTGCACAGTCCTGTGTATATATTACAGTATTTTATACTATGTAATATAATATATATGTAGTATATATTACTGTGTTTATATATATCGACAGTATAGCTTTGCTTTGGTTAACTGGAGTTGTCAAGAAGAACGTTAGTTTCAATCCAGGTCATTAATGCATGGTGCATTTTATTTATTTTTTTAAATAAAAAAATGTAATAATGATATTCTCCTGATATCACCAAAGTTTGTTTCCTTATCAGTGGGATTTGTGGTTTTTTTTTTTTTTTTTTTTTTTAAATAAAAACTCATTTTGATAGATGAAAACTCATTAATTTTAAGTGAAAATGCACAAAATAGATCAGGATGAAGCAATAACTCCTAGGAGGTTTGGGGGGAAAAACCAAAACAACAACAAAAAAAAAACTCACACCTGACCTGTGTCAGTGTGAGACCATACCAATTCAACCATCAAAGTGAACCAGACTTGTCTTGCGATATAGGCAGCTTTAGTAAACGAATGAGTGAAAATGGTGCGAGAGAAAGGAAATGTAGAAGAGAGAGAGAGAGAGAGAGAGAGAGAGAGAGATATCAGAGCGATCTGTTAGAGCATGAGCATGGAGAAGAGGGAAGCCACATCTCACCATCTCAGAATCTCAGGTTTCTGGGTAACCGAGTCTAATTAATCCCCACCTGATCCACACCAAGCGACATCATTTGTGGAAAGTAATCATTATGTAAGAGCGTAGCACCAAACACATGCAGTTTTAAAGCTCAGTGACTTCAAGCGTGTCTCTCCTTGCAGCTACAGATAGCGGTAAGAGGTAGAAGTGATACCTGAGCCACCTTCGGTGTGTTCTGCTGTCCCGAACCAACCCTGAGCACCTCAAGCAATCACCTTATCAGCTTGCTTACAACCATCCATCTCTGCTTTCAACAGACGCAAGAAAGAGAGAGAGAGAGAAAGAAGGGGAAAAAAAGATGCCATGGGGATGTTAAAGGGGAAATCCACAAAAATCTGATCGGTTTGAAATCCGATTTGGGTAGATTAATATTTATTGTTTTTTTTGTTTTTTTTGTAAAACTGACTTGAGGTTCCTGATGTACTAATATAATCCCTGCTTTAACCTGGTAACTTGGCAAGAGTGCGGCATTAGCTGCAACTGGAAACCGGTACATTTGTGAGGTGATACTCGTAATGAATATGTATTAGCCGGTCCGTCTGTCTCTCTTCTGTCGTGCCTCTCCCTTGGCGGCCTCGTATGGCAACGGTACCTCTCGGGCCTCACGCATGTGTCGCTAGCATTCGCTCTGGCAGCTCCCTAAATAATTTGTGCTCTGTTAGCGGGGTCATTGGATAGAGAAGCTGCCCACTGAATAATTAATCGCTAGCTACAATCTGAGCCTGCCCTCTCTTATTTCCTTCTGCTTGGTCTCCTCCGATCACCCCTCCCCCCCCCTCCCTCCCTCCCTCCCTCCCTCCCTCACGCTTTTCAACTCCTCACTTCTTTTCAATAGAAATAATTGCAAGCAATCATAAGCAAAAGAAAAAAAAAGATGCAGGACAACAATCTGGCGGATTTACAACCCAATCACGACCCGAAGGATCTCTCGTCTGTCGTCGTCGCTCGTAAGTTCCAGTGTTGTCTGTTGTGTGGGAGGAAATGGAAACGAAACCCCTGCGTGGCTGCCGGGCTTTGTATACCTACCTAATTGCGTTTCATTATTCAGAACACAATAGGAACCCGAGGAGAGCAGATGAAAGGGCTACAGTTGTTCTTATTAGGGCCGGAGTGTAGCGTGTTGATGTGGCAGTGTTTCAGACGTGCGGAAACAAATGGCGGATCGGTACCTGGCGGCCCGGACTGCCTCGGACTAAATATTAATGACGACCATATTCATTACCGCTTGATCAGAAAACTGGAACGCAGGCCGAAATACACACCTGGAGACTGTTCAGCATGCTTGTGTGCTGCTAGAGCTGTGTTACACAGGATTTAACTACTTCCTGTCTGGCGTCATTTCCATGTCCTTACCTACAGGTTAATTTTTATGTCCTGTTCAGATACTCTGTGCGTCCATTAAGATAAATATAAAACACGCTTGGGCATCATAAAATTATAGAACAATATTCAATGGCGTGATAGTGTGATGAAGCGGTGATGATGCAAACGGCACATCCCGAAGTGGCATGTCCAAAAGTCAAATCTTATAATTATTCATTCCCTTCTCAATAATCAATTGAAAATTCTATATATTACAGAGTCAGCCAAAAATTTTATACACATTCAACATGAGAAATATATGCCTCTCTTTTGATGATCACATGATAAGGTGACTACTGACATTACTACAACTTACTACACATAATAAACATAATACTACACAGTATGGACAAAAGTATTTGGCCAAACCTGTTAATTATTGAATTCAGGCGTTTCAATCAATCAGACCCCTTATCCTCAGTGAAGGGCAACCTTAATGCTTCAGCATACCAAGACATCTTGGACAAAGTTATGCTTCTAACTTTGTACCAACAGTTTGGGAAAGGCCCTTTTCTATTCCAACACGACCGTGCCCCAGGACTATAAAGAACATGGTTTGATCAGTTCGTTGTGAAAGAACTTGACTGGCCCTAACACAGAGCCCTGACTGACCGCAACCCCACTGAGCACCTTTGAGATGAACTGGAACGGAGATTGTGAGCCAGGCCTTCTCGTCTGACATCGGTGCCTGACGTCATAAACGCTCTACAGGATGAATGGGCACGAATTCCCAGAGAAACACTCCAAAATCTTGTGGACAGAATTCCAAGACGAGTGGAAGCTCTTATAGCTGCAAAAGAAGGACTGACTCCATATTGAAGTTTTGGATACAATGTCATTGCAGGTTTGGCCAAGTACTTTATATAATATCACACTTATTTTTCATGATAAGTCCCAGGAACACTGTGCGTGGGACGGGAATGCACCTAGGTTTGGATGCCAGTCCACTGCAAGGCATCACACATACAGTACGTTCACACCTGGAGACAATTTATAAATCTCCTCCTGGCATGGATTTGGAAGATGTGGGAAAACTGGAGAAGTGAAGAGGACATGAGGAGGACATGAACAAACAGACCTAAGCTCAGAATCAAACCCGGGACCATTATACAGGTTACACCACTGGCTAAATTTGTGTCTTGATTAAAGGCTCCCTGTACTATGTGTATATCCACGCTGCATGTTTGCTTCATGCAATGCCTTGCCATTATGAATGCTGATCTATATAACATATGACAAGAAATCAAAGGAAAAATTTTTTAGTTCCCAGTGCAATAGAACCAAACACCCCCCAGATTTGTGTGTGTGTGTGTGCGCAAGTTTTGAGGAATGACAGCACATGACTGTGTAGTCCATTTGCTGATTTTATTGTATAACACAGGCACGAACGAAGCCTAAAATAAACCTCGTAACTATTAGAGAACGAACCTTCGCGCTCGACTCTACAGCAACACACACCACTGACGTCCCGATGGAAAAACGCCCGGTTTAACAAAGTTTCCTCCTGCAAAAGTGACTTTGCGGTGAACCAGTAAGGCCTTTAAGTCACCAGCTCGCACGTAATCGAGAGACACACAGAGAGGAGAGAGAGAGAGAGAGAATAGAGGGAGGGAAATTACCCAGCAGTCAGATAACCACATCATGCTGGATGCGTCTCGTTCTATCAGGTCGTCACAGAGCCTCAGCCGGAGCTGACTGGTTCCCACTGTGGGGATCATTTGGTTTGGGGACTTCCTGCTTGCAACTGCCAGAAATTACAAATGACATAATTAGACCAAGCAGAGGGAACCACTTGACTACAGTGCTGTCCCGAAGACAGAAGCCGCAGATGCAGCTAATTTTACTTCAATGCAGTTTGGGTGGAACAACACTGCAAAGACTTGAGGAGAAAAAAAAATGATGTGTTTGTATGTGATTCCTGATCTGTGTTGTTACCTACTGTTTACATTCTGAGCATCTGGGATACTGTGAAATGATAGTAAATTTGATAGTTCTTCTGTCTGATGGATATGAATATGGATAAATGAGTATTGTATACTGACCCGGAAATATTATTAACATATTATACACAGTGTTGCAATCATTTATGAGAGTACTTTAACCTCTACATCATTCTCAAAACATGGTGACAAACCTGCCCCTTAACTTATACTGCAGGTTAGGACGAGAAGCTACACTTAACAGACACCAGTGTAATATTGGTTCCTAATAAAAATGCTTTGACTTACTGTATTTTTTTTATTGCGTATTATGTTTTCTCTGTGAAACTGCTACGTGCTAGAAAAACAGCTTGTCCCGTGGGCTGGTTGTAGCACTTCAACGGCTTTTATGAGGCTTTTCAAATATATAAATCGGGTCAATATTTTAGTATAGCTGCTATAAAGTAAGTGATAACAGGAACTAACTTTTCATCTTTTCAAACTGCTCGCAAGTAACACACTTGGGGGCGGCGTAACACACTCGGAGGACGGCGCAATACGCTCCTTCCGCTTGCGCGAGCTCACAGACGCCCCTGATTGGCTGTAGAGCCGCGATTAATGTGGGAGCACTAAGGACCTCTCATCCCTCCCCTCTGAGGGAGCTCAGCCAATCAGCTCTCTCTAGACCTCCGGCTGCGAGAGTTTACAGCATCACCCGGGAATCGAACTCGCGATCGCCAGGTGATCGGATGAGCACTTTACCACCGCGCCACTCGGAGGCCTACGTCACCAATCATAAAGTAGTTGGCTAAGTGCTATGCGTTTATTCAAAGACGCACTGAGACTGAACAGCTGTGTGTCCATAAGAAAAACACTTGTTATTGAGACTCTTCAGGAAAAAAAAAGGCTTCCGTCTGTAGGGATTATAAAGATTTGACTTTTGGACTAGCAGTGGAAAAAGGTCATGTGGTCTGAGGAGTTCCGATTACCCCTATTCCAGAGTGATGGGCGCGTCAGGCTAAGAAGGGAAGCGATGCACCCGTCATGCATAGTGTCCACTGTACAAGCCTCTGGAGACAGTGTTGTGATCTGGGGTTGCTTCATTCGCTCAGGTCGAGACTCAGCAATGTTATGTGGCAATAAACTGAAGTCAGCTGACCACCTGAATGTACTGAATGACCAAGAGTTGTTCTTCCCTGATGGAACGGCCATATTCCACAACACAAATTGTGAAAGAATGGTTCTGAGAGCATGAGGAATCATTTTCAGACATGGACTGGCCAACACATTGTGTACCGTAATCAAAGCTTAAAGGTGACTAAATGAAATCTTAGAGTGTGTGACGTGAGTGAGTTTTCTTTAGCCAGGCAGAGTATATACAGTATTTTATCAAATCTTTCACTTCTGAAAGGAAATTATCGACAAGCATGTTAAAATCAACAGTATTTCTTAATATTTCTTTTTCTTATTATTATTCTCACTCACTCACCATCTACAGTATATGACTTAATCCTGTATTCAGGGACGCAGGGAGCCTGGAGCCTGTCCTAGGAGACTTGGGGCACAAGACAGGGTACACCCTGGACAGGGTGCCAATTTGTCATAGGGCAGACACATGTACACATTCAAACACACAATTTTGCGAATACCAATTAGTCTAATCTGTGGGAGGAAACTCACCAAGAACGAGGAGAACATGCAAACTCCCAGACCCTATAGGTGCAAGGCAACAGTGCTAACCACTACACCACCGCGTCTTAATCAATTTATCAAAGTAATAAGGAGAATAAGATCTAAAGTACACTGTATAAGCTCTTTAAGTTATCCTGATAATCTCTTTGGTTTACACTAACATTAAAACTACCTTGGTTTTGTGTTCCCCTTGTGCCACTGGGGCAGCTCTGGGTGGTTCTGCGGGGACTCTAGGGTATGCTCTTGTGTCTGGCACCAGGAGTTTGGATCAGACTGGACGTGCTTGTCTTTGGTCCCCACAGTCATGGTGAGCATGGTGGGTTTGCATGATTCTATCGCCAGCTTACTGTTACACAATGTTATGGCTGATTAGTGTAATTTGCTTTGCAAGTCAAATTCCTCAGTCTTTCTTAATGATGTGACACATTGATCTGGGCAAAATTGTAAAACTGAGAGTCATACATACACAAGCAACAACAACAGTTCTGAGAACCGTTCTACGTGGCAAAATTCCCAGTGTTGAATTAACACTCTAGATTATTTATATACTGTAGGTCCAGTTGGTTTCATGTAAACTTGGAAAGCGTTAAACTGGGAATTTTACTGTGTGGAATCAGGACCATTTAGATTGAACCAGTTCTGCGATTCTAAACTGTTCTCAGAACTGTTTCTGATACCGGTACTGATTCTAGAATTTGTCAAATTCGTCACCCTGAGGACGTACAGTCCCACAGGCGTCCCATGCAGGCTACCCTCACGACCTACAATAAATCATCAGTCAGTAACTGGGTACAACAGCACATTTTATCAATGGACACTGGTGTAACTACTGATGCAATAATGCATGAATTTAATTTAAACATAAAGAGATTAAAACGTTAAAAAAAATTATCTACTCACACCCCAAAGATATTGTATATGTCTGTGAAAATGGCTACACTCACACTCACACTCGCACGGTAGCTGAAGTGATTGTAAATTGTCCAGTCCTTCTCCCCATCTCCTCTACAGTGTCTGTTTGACTGGTTAATACGAACGCTAGCCTCATTTTCCAGATCCGTGCTCGGCTCTTGCCGTACACTCGAAGCTAAACGAGCCGTGAACCACTAACCGCAGCTTTCATTTATCACACAAAAACGGACCGATATTAATAAAGCCGTCCCGAATCACACTGAATAATCCTTACTGACTTCCCCTGTAGTGTTCATCCCTACCAGACGTGTTCAGAGGTTTAACAAGAAGCTGGGATGAAATTTCTCAAAATCAGCGTAGCATAAAATGATGAGCTTTACACCTTTAATAGTAAGAATAAATTCCGTTAGACCAGTAATAACTTGCCAGCAAACATTTATTTTTATTTTAAACCGATTCGACGTTATCTGTTTTATTCAACCCCTCTCCCAAATGTCTTTTTTTTTTTTTGTAATGGATTTCTATCATTCCATCTTCTATGTGAATAATGTGTGATACATGATAAATAAAAATAAATAAATAAATAAATAAATAAACAACTCATTGAAATATTAAAATCATTTATCATTTATATTATTTATGTAGTTCATAGATCCATTTTTTATTATATTATCAGCTTCTACCGTTTATTTATTTATTTATTTATTTTTTATTACAAGCCTCGCCAACTCGCAATCATTTATCATTTCTATTATTTATATTTATAAGGTGGTGCAAAACCACAACCGTTTCTGAATCGTTATAAAATACGTCAAAAACTTTTTTTTTCCTTATAATAAAAAATTATGCACGGGAAGCAACTTTTTCCGAACTTTTCCCGCAAATTAATTCTCAGTCAGGAATTCTTGCAGACGTGAGACCATTTTGACTCCAGTGATGTTGGTTGTAAATGGTACGTGAGTTAAATGAGTTACGCCTGTAATAAATAAATCTATATTGCATGTAAATTGAAATGGAAAATGAATATAATTTACTTTTTGCAGAAAATAAACAAACAAACAAATAAATAAATAAAACGTACTTGTACTTGTGGAGCCGGATGTTTAAAATACATCAATATTCTTGTCCTGTGCAAAGAAGATATTAAAAAAAAATCAACTATAAACTTTTTTTTTTTATCAGGTTATTGATTGAACTTGATAGATTGTAGTGTCTGTGTGGATGCATCTATTAATCTATAAAGACTTGAATGATGTTTTTACAGTAGGCATTTGTGTGAGTGTGTATGTATATGTAAGAGAGAGCGAGAGAGGGAGGAAAGGATTGATTTTAAATTCAATTAAGTACAGGAAATACAAATAAGAAATTTAAAACTCAACATATACATATATATAAGACTGCGAAAAACCCAGCATGCAAATAAATCACAGCAATATCCAATTACAGTTTGCTTTTATTTATCTCACAGGACAAATATAGGCTCCTGTATACTGTAAGGTATAAACCTAATAATAAAATAAAACTATAAGGAATCCTAGCCTGGATGGTGGGTAATTACTCCAGCGCTGATGCACCAGTCCGGATCGTTGGAACACAACAATATCTGAAACCATACCTTAATGATTTATTGTATATACAGACGTCATTGATTAAGCAGTGATGGATTAGGATTAGAGTGTGTACGGTGATGATACAGGAATTACTGTATATCGACTCGGGTTATATTATACAGTCAGTGTTTGTTCTACCGGCGAGAGGAAGATCATCTGGTGTTGTTTAAAAACAAACAAACAAACAAACAAACAAACAAACAAACAAACAAACAAAATAGTCTTAAAGAACCTCACACTCATAGTTAATACTCATACTCACGAGTCTAAAACTATAAATTTTCTTGCTTACTTTTCACTTTCCAAATGATACATGAGAAACTGGTTTGAGGAGCCGAGAAATACGGAGACTGGATGAGAAAGGAGCGGAAAAGTCTTCAATAAATCACCGGGAGCGTTCGCCCTCGAAATAGTCACGATAAATATGAATCTACTGGAAACAATCTCACTCTGAACTCTGTGTGTATGTGTGTGTGTGTGTGTGTGTGTGTGTGTGTGTGTGTGTAGTTGTTTGTGGTGACAAATCTGGAAACACTTTAAAACCAGCTATATTTTCTGTTTTGATTAAACAGCTTGTGAGGTTTCTGGTTTTCTGAATGTTTACTAAATGTGAAGCTTTACATGGTTTATCTGAGCGCTAAATATACATTATAATGCACATTATAATCAGTCACTGGGTTTTTTTTTTTTTCCGTCACGTTAGATTTTTCATTTTGGATAATTGAAGGTCAAAAGTGAAGACAGAAACGATCATAATTCAGGAGATGAGTCATTTTTTAAAACTTTTTTCCCCCCACGTTTTCTCCCTCTTTTTATTCCAATATATATAAAAACATAAAAAATAATAAAGCGGAGCTTCTCGCTCTGGGCGAAATGGCTAATCTACTACGCGAGTGTATTTAATTGATAGAAATTGCATGCATCAAAGGAAAAGCACACTGAGATTTAATGGCCATAAAATGGAACATTAGCATTTTAAAGAGCTGGATTAAAATATTAATCCAGGCCATTTTTATCCCCTCTGACTCTTCCACCAACGAGAGCCTAATCAGTCCTAATGGAGCTTAAACTGGCTTCTCGTTAAGAATCGCTCACGCGCTCGGCTAACAGACAATCTCAAGGTTTTTTCTTAAAGTAAAATACAGCAAGAGAGAGCTTAATATCCCGAAACCTCACTTCTCAGATGGTGTGTTTGTGATTACGATGCGGCCATGTTGACAAAATAGAATCTTATGCGTGTGTGTGTGTGTGTGTGTGTGTGTGTGTGTGTGTGTGTGTGTGTGTGTGTGTGTGTTCATCACCAATTAAGTTCAAATCTCATCTTAGTTGAATTTTACAAGACATCCTGAAAGGCAGATCTGATCAGGGTGTACCTCACCTTACATGTATGTCGAGAGCCATCACTGTGGTTTGCTAAAAATGGGCTAAAATCAGCCTCTTCTCCAAACCACCTTCATACTCTCTTCCAAAACTCTGTGTCTGACATTTAAATGGACATTTCACTCAATTGAGCAAAAACTTTTAAAATGAAGAACACATCTAGTGAGTAATATTTTGAGCTTAAACACACAGCGTGCAAACTTTGTTTAAAATAATATCTCTTGAACGCATATGAAAATGGTCCATGCCAGGAGGGGTGTGATGGGGCACATTGTGAATCAGAGTGCCATTACTACCCCGAAGTGTATTGTTGTTCAAGTCAAACCGAGTGATGAGTCTCCATAAATACATCCATGAATGACGATCCCAGTTGAGGTGGCTCAGACCTCACTCCAGTCTGTTATGTGAACATTAAATGTAAAATCAATGGATAACTCGCAGAAGAGACGCATCTGTCTGCGGGAACTGTACACACAATCATTCACCAGTACCACTTGCACGTTACAGGACCTCACATATGCGTTTTTGCCACATCCTCCGTTCAGTCCTGACCTCATTTCAAGCCATGTCTACATGTTTGAGCTTTAAGGGAGTTCCTGGGAGGCCGGCGTTTCAGACGTGATTCAGGCAGTGCGATCATGGCTCCGGCGTACTGAGAAAACTTTCTACCTTGATGGTGTCCAAGCACTAGTGAAACACTGGGATAAGTGCATTAGTGTATCAGGGGTTTATATAGAGACATAAACAGAGGTTTTACTCTCATGTGTTCTGTTATTCTGCACAATCAGAAGTGACTATATAACTGTATGAATGCAAAACACTTTTTTTCCCCCCAGAAAGATCAGCCGTCCTACAGTAATAATCCCTGAAGTGTTAAAGTACTCCCTGAAGCAACACAGAAACAACAATACATTTCTTTCTGTAATTTCTTGTAGTGCACTAACTTGACTAACGTGCTTCCTGAAACTATTGTGAAGGGCGTTACGTCACGCTAGCCGATATGGCAACTGGTTTTACTCAAATGAAAGGACAGCTACAGTAAGAACAGACTAAATCTACTCTGTATTAAAGTGTATAATTAAACTGTATCCATCACCATCCAGGGCCTGACTGTAGCTCTTGTAACAATGGCGTATTTTAAAATTAATAAATATTATTTATGAGAATTAATGAAAAAATAAAGGACACTTTGTCCTTTAATGGTTCCTCTGTCCAGGTTTCTTCCTATTGCCATCTCTGGGAGTTTTTATTTTATTTTTTTTGGATTTTTCCCCGATTTTCTCCCTAATTTAGTCGTGTCCAATTCCTCCCCGTCACTAGGGGGCTCCCACATTAAGGCTACTACTACCACTCAGCCGGGAGGGCCGAAGACTATCACATGTTTCCTCCGAACCACGTGACACCAGCCGACCGCATCTTTTCGAACTGCTCGCTCACGCACCGTTGGGGACGGCGTAACACACCCGGAGGACGGCGCTATCCGCTTGCGTGAGCTGACTGGCTGTAGAGCCGTGATTAATGTGGGAGCACTAAGTACCTCCCATCCCTCCCCTCTGAGAGAGCTCGGCCAATCAGCTCTCTCTAGACCTCCGGCTGCGAGAGGTTACAGCATCACCCGGGATTCGAACTAGCGATCTCCGGATGATAGGGCGAGCGCTTTTACCTTGCGCCACTCGGAGGCCCATCTCTGGGAGTTTTTCCTTGCCACCGTCGCCCTCGGCTTGCTCAGCAGATACAATCTGATCATTTTAATTAATACACATTTTTCACACTTTAAATTTTGAATTTCCATAATTTTCTTTTTGGATTGTGTAAAGGTGCTTTGCAAAAATGACGCACCTTGAGGGTCCGGGTTCGATTCCCAGCCGGGTTCGATTCCCGTCTCTGTGTGCATGGGGTTTGCATGTTCTCCCCGTGCTTGGTGGGTTTCCTCCAGGTACTCTGGTTTCCTCCAACAGTCCAAAGACATGTAGGTTAGAACAGGTTAGTAGGTTAATTGGCATTCCCAAATTGGCTGTAGTGGATGTGTGTGTGCCCTGTGATGGACTGGCACCCTGTCCAGGGTGTACCTCGCCTTGTGCCCTAAGTCTCCTGTGATAGGCTCCAGGCACCTGTGACCCTAGACAGGATAAGTAAATTCATATTTACATTTAGGCATTTACAGTAGCAGACACTCTTATCCAGAGCGACGCAAGTTTCCATCATTGGATAGATCCGTATACTGGGTTACTAGGTTACTAAATAAGTGCCATCAATCAAGACAATGTTGGGAAGGGCGTTCCATTAATCAGTCAAATTTAAACAGACTAAGCAACAGACTAAGCAATCTTTAACACAACTTCCTATTTAACCCAACGTTTTAGGTTTAAATAGTTGGGGATTTGCATGTTCCCCCCATATGCACCAACATGGCTCATCCACAGGCTGATTAATCCGTGCTTCCAAGTTGTACAGTAAGTCTACAGGTATATATGTGATGGGGTCTACAGTACAGTATGTGCTACTCCTATCTGTGCCTTAAGCTCCCTGCAATAGGCTTCAGGTTCCCTGTGACCCTAGACAGGATAAGTAAATTCATATTTACATTTAGGCATTTACAGTAGCAGACACTCTTATCCAGAGCGACGCAAGTTTCCATCATTGGATAGATCCGTATACTGGGTTACTAGGTTACTAAATAAGTGCCATCAATCAAGACAATGTTGGGAAGGGCGTTCTTTTTTTTTCATTCATTCATTTATTCAGTATATGAATAAATAAATGAATGAATGTCCTGGAACATTGTGCGATTAATGTTTTCTTTCCCTTTTCTTCTGATGTGAGATGCCCTAGTTTCATGTCTTAGTACGTAAATGCAGCAAAACATTATAAGCTGCACGAATCTACAGTATGGCCTAGAAAGAAGCCTGTTTTTTTTTTTTTTGGTGTCCAAGATAGTTAATCTTAAGATATTTCCCAAAAGAATTCATCTTAAGATATTTGAGTTTGGAGGCAAAAATTGAAAGTTTAATCTGGCGCTGTGTAGATGCTGCAGGCTGCAACTGGTGACACCTTATCCCCAATCACTATTTAGTTTTTTGTTTTTTGTTGTTGTTGTCCAAAATAATTTACCTTCAAATTTTTTCCAAAAGAACTCACCTTCAGATATTTGATTTTGGAGCCAAAAATTGAAAGCTTATACTTATGCAGTGGCTTCGCTATACAGTCCACAAATGGTGACTCCCCCCTCCCCCCAAGACTATCTCCTCCCCCCCCAGTCTTGACACCTCAATCTTACACCTACATTTCGCACAGATTTACATTTACCTCCTTACACATACAGTATGAGAAGTTGAGCTGGGTGGTGCTGGGGTGTGAACCAGGGACCTTCCGATGAGTAGTTACAGTACTTACCCCACCCCCATCTTACTTAAACACCATCACCCCAGTGCCTCACACGTCCCTCCATGCCTGGACCCGTCCTGGACGCCCCATAACGACTGCGTTGCCCCTTCTCTAGGACCTGAACATCAAACAACCGAATTGGTGTGTGTTTACCTTGGAAGTGTATATAAACCATTTCCACTGCATTAACAACACTAACTGAAACTGACACTACACTACACTACACTGTGTTGCATTTCTCAATGCAAGCACTATGTATATAAAGTACAACTTGAAACAATCCCAGTGCCAGACTTTTTCCCGCCACGTTTAAGTCTTTTCTATTTGAATAAACATACAGTAAATGTACCTCCTTTTGGTCAAATTCATGTAGAAAAAACAAAGGTCTATCAGCATTTCTCATGGGTAGTCTACAGTGAGAGACGAGGTGTGTGTGTGTGTGTGTGTGTGTGTGTGGTGTGTGTGTGTGTGTGTGTGTGTGTGTGGAATTCTTGAACAAAGAACCCCAATGCAATAAGTGTGTGATTTTTATACCTTGAGTCAGATATTGTCTATGAATGGTTGCACAAATGAAATAAGTCTGCACTGTCATCACTCACACACTCACACACACATGCAGAGACGTGCTGAATGTTTGATGAGCAGGCAGGTAAAGCTTAGCAGGAAGATCAGTAGTATAACAGAAAGATGAAGCTCATGGATCATCGCATTGCCGGTAATGAGGAAAGGACGTCTGCGTCTACTACCGAGGAGTCCCCGAGGAGCTAAATATTCTCTTTCATGTAGGGGGGGACAGACACACACACGTCAAAGCACATGCCATACATTATGTACGTCTTCAAAAAGAGAAGACAGCCGGAGACGACGCTGTCCTTAAGAGGAATCGGGGAAAAGACATCATGAGAAAAAAGGAGACGTCTTTTCTTCTTCTTCTTCTTCTTCTTCTTCTTCCCTCCGTTATAACATGACAATAAACAGACTCGAGTTCTGCACAGAGGGTTTGCTCGAGCATGCGCCGTCAGACGGGATAATGCTACAGGAGACATTAGCCATATACGCCGTCTTTCACCTGCATGTTAATAGTTTATAGACATTTCTCTTCCCACGTCTCTCTGCACCATTACTCCAAAGACACGGGTTTGCACTCAGCCCAATGTAGGAATTTTTGATTATACAGATTGTGGAGATCATAACACTGCTCTGAATTAATCAACAACAGTCTTTGGCTTTTCCTCTTATTTTTTATTAATTACGTGTATTAGTGTAGGGAATTTTATTTTTCTTCATCTAAAAGCAGTGTCGAGGAGGTATTTTTGGCGATGAAAGATGTATTATAAAGGTTTTTCTGGAGAAAAAAAAATAAATGAAGAAAGAATAAGGAGCTGACCACCATCAGGGGGTTTCGCATCTTGAAGAACAGTGTTAAATCTTGACGTGATACACACACACACAGACACACACACACTCACACACACACACACACTTGGATTTACTTGGTGACCTTTTGACTTTACCTCTTTCCACTTATACACAAACTGATATTACAAATTGCACAAACAGTGTGTGTGTGTGTGTGTGTGTGTGTGTGTGTGTGTGTGTGTGTGTGTGTGTGTGTGTGTGTGCGCGAGTGCATACAGTATGTGTGTATGTGTGTGAATCACATCAAAACACACTGCAGAAAACGTTTGCTATTGAAATGTCATCAAACTGATTCAACGGTTATCAGGGTTTTTTGTATTTATGACATTCAATCATTTTTGCTGTGTAAAAAAAAACATCACAAAAGTTTAAACAAACAAACAAACTAACTAACTAAAAACAAACAAACACATATAATTTGCTCCTAGGATTAAAGTACAATAATAATAATAATAATAATAATAATAATAATAATAATAATAATAATTTTAATACAACCTGAAGTACGGTTTGAATTTACAAAGAGAAAGTCAGAGAGGAAATACTTTACTTTTGAAACAAACTTGACTAACGTGCTTCCTTTCCTCGTTCCAGTTCTGAATATTTCGTCTCTGTGAAAGAAAAAAAATGGTTCTGTGAGCAGGAGCCAGAACATCTGTAGAACCTAATCGGCAGAAATTCATGACTCGAACAGAAACACACTGAATCGCCTAATACGCCACAATGTCATGCACAATTCACAAAATTGCTATCGAGCTTTTTGGTTTGTTTGCTTTTACACTCTCCATACAAATGCACAAACATTTGATTCTCCAGCTCTGTAAAACATCACCATACACATCACCATTTTCTGGTTTAAGTCTTCTGATTTTTTTCCTGATTCTCACTGACGCTTAACCTCACAGTGAACAGACCTGTAGTTAAAAAAAAAAAAAAAATCTTACAATAAATATGTCAGATGTTTCAAACAGAGATGAGGACTGATTTATTTATTTATTTATTTATTTAACTTTTTTTTAAACATTTGCATAAACACTGAAATGGCACACTTGGAAGAGGAGTGAAATAAAGAGAGACTGAGGTGTGAAAAAACTTATCATCTGATGGATATTTCAGTCAGAGCATCAGCAGCAGAGTAACCTGTGTCAACGTGTTAAAGAACTAATAGAATATGGGTCCTTTAAATTAAATTGTTAACAATCAATTAAGCTCCTGATAAAATAAATAAAAATAAAATCAGTGACACACTGATGCACATACAATATCTCCAAATCTCGCTGCAACACAGACACACCACAAACTTTTTTTTTTTTTTTTTGGTTCATTTATTTATTCTTTGATTTCTTTACTACTACTATTTTGGTGACTCCTAGGAACAAAGCAGATACAAAAGTGAAACCATAAACATGACCTGCAAATACCAAAACACAAACATAAGTCAAAGCACATGCAAAAAGCAAAACACTGCACAACCAAAAACACATGAAAAGTCAAAGCACATGCAAAAAGCAAAACATAAAAAACACACAACAAAAATTCAAAGCACATGCAAAAAGCAAAACAATGCAAAACCAAGAACACACAAAAAAATTTAAGCACATGCAAAAAGAAAAACATTGCAAAAACAAAAACACATGAAAACATTAACGTACATGCAAAAAGAAAAAACACTGCAAAACTAAAAACAAACGGAAACATTAAAGAACATGCAAAAAGAAAAACACCGCAAAACCAAAAACACACATAAAAGTTAAAGCACATGCAAAAAGAAAAATGCTGAAAACCCCAAAACACATGAAAACATTAAAGAACATGCAAAAAAACACAGCAAAATTAAAAACAAATGAAAATGTTAAAGCACATACAAAAAGCAAAACAATGCAAAACCAAAAAAGTTAAAGCACATGCAAAAAGAAAACTACTGAAAAACTCAATACACATGAAAACATTAAAGAACATGCAAAAAAAACACTGTAAAATTAAAAACAAATGAAAATGTTAAAGAACATGAAAAAGCAAAATACTGCAAAATCAAAAATACTCAAAAAAGTTAAAGCACGTGTAAAAAGAAAACCCCCCAAAATCCAAAGCACACGAAAAAAGCAAAACACTTGCAAAAGCAAAAGCACATAAAAAAAGTCAAAGAACATGCAAAAAGCAAAATGCTGTAAATCCACAAACGCATACAACAGCCAAAGCATGTGCAAAAAGAGAAACTCTGCAAAAGAGATTTGCTACTCTGGACGCGCTCCAGGATGGTGGGGGGGTGATGAGCTCGATTTGTTCTTGGTTTCGCAGCATTATTCTTTCTTCATGTGCTTTGACTTTTTATATGTATTTTTGGATCTGCACTTCGCTTCTGTGATGCATGTGCTTTCACTTTTGTATATGCTTTGTAACTTGGAGCCAACGTACTCTACAAAGTAAAATCATTAAGAGGAAGTCTAACCTCTGTCTCTGTTTAACTGTGAGCATTCACATTGTGCTTAAACACACAGTAAGTATGAGCAGAGAGCTTTGAGTTTCAGGTCGTATGGGAGGGCTGATTAAATCATACTATAGCGTGAGTTAACACGTCGAACACAAGCGATAAAAAACACACAGTGTCTGAACGGACTTAAAGATTTTTCAAGATTATCCTCTAACAGTTCCACAGCTATGCTTGACATATGAAGGATTTTTGCTTCCTCTCGTCAGATGAGCCCCTGTCCAAATGCAAATCCTTCCTACATTTATTAAGCTCCGCCCCAGAATTTACAGTAGCTATAATTATAATATTATATATTATAATATTGCACCTTTTAGTGAAATTCTATTGAGTCATTCATGCATTCTAGACTAAATCAGTGTCAACCTAAAAATAAATCAAATGTAAAAATATAATAAAACATTTGCTACATAATGCACAACCATAAAGCGAAATAAAGGTGAGGCTTCAATCTCCTACCTGCAGCTGCTCTGTGTTATTCAGTGTGGTTTAGTGAATTTAATCGTTTAACATTTATTATTACACATGCTTCCTTTAAAACCAAATCTAGAACATTTCTGGGCTCGATTTATTCAGAAAATGTCAGAAAATGTATTGATAAGTGGAAAATTAGTACCATAACTAGCCTCTGGAGCTGAATATATTTCTTGGTTTGGATCTTATTTGTGTTTTAGGACCACAAAACACAAAGCTCTGTTCACATCTGGATGTGGTTCTGCAGGGCTGGAACAGTTCCTCGCTTGGTTCCTCTTGAGAACAGAGATCATGGAAGAGATCCATCGTTTTCGCATCCAGGTCCCAGCTGTGTGTGTACGCATGTGTGTGTGGGGAGATACAGCTCGCTGTACCTTCATGTTGGCATCAGGTGTGGTTTTAAAGGCTAGTCATCATCACACAAATCATTCTGTGAATCCCACGAGGAAAACAGTAATTTTATTATTATTATTATTATTATTATTATTGTTAATAATAATAATAATAACAATAATATTTATTTAGTATTTAAAGTAACTCTTACAACTTCTTTGTCTAACGTCTGTCTGTCTCTCTTTCTGCCTGTCCTTCTCTGTCTGTCTTTCACTCTCGCCGTTGAAGGCATTCAGAAAAAAATAAATAATTAGAGAGACATGAACAAAATATTAACAAAAATCAACAAATCAACAAAAACAAAATAACAGGTGTCCATTTCTCTCTCTCTCTCTCTCTCTCTCTCTCTGTATATGCGTGTGTGTGTGTATATATATATATATATATATATATATATATATATATATATATACACTTCAGGAGAAGAAAAATAGAATGATGGATATTAATATAATATTAATAATGTTATATATTATTATTATATTATCATCTATATCTATACATAACGCATAGCAATACATTTTGTATTAAGACATTTATACAAGTGTGCAAATATATATAATATTTTAATTTTTTAAAAAATATATCTTTAAATAAGACACTTTCAGGCATATTTGCACACCATGGACATTTCTATTTAAATTTCACTACATTTCCACACTAAAATTTCTTTATATATAATTTTTCTATATTTGTACAGGATCATTTCTTCTCCATATTTGTACAGCCAGGTTTTCTTATATTTTTCTTATATTGTATATTTTGCATTCTATATATATATTATTCTTTCTTAGCTAAATTTACTTTCTATTTAATTTCTTTTTTATTCATATTTATTTCCTATTAATAGTCTTTTATTTTAAGGTCACAGACGGTCGTCTAAGCATTTGACTGCATATCGTACTGTGTATGACTGTGTACAGTATGTGACAAATAAAAATCCAATTTGAATTTATATACACATTATTATATATACAGTACAGAGGAACCTGGGCATATGAATTAAATTTTTTCTGGCATGAGTTCTTAAAGCAAACTGAATTTTCCAGATAAGCAGTTCCAGCCACCCCAAAATTACCAATAGAACAAAAAATACACAAAAAATCGCTCAGCTTTTGAACACATCCCGAAGGCAATGTTGGTATCATGGGTTGTCTCTTTTGATACAGCTCTTTCTGACTGAAAAAAAATAAAAATAAAAAATCATCCAATTCAAAAACTCACTTTGTTTGGCTTTTCACTGACGCAAACAATTTTTACATTTTTTAGGAGTTTATTTGTTTGTTGCAAATGTCTTGCAAAATTTTAATTCTTAAGGTGAACATTCGTAAGGGAGGGCACTCACAGGTTAAAAAAATATACATTTTTAAATAAAATATAATATATATATTATATATAGGTAATAAAATAAGGATTCATTTTCTTCAACTTTAACATATTTTTTAAAAATAAAAGTCTCTCCAGTTTCCTCCTACCTACCAAAATCAAATCTAAATTGCCCTCACATGCAAATGTGTGTGTGTGTGTGTGTGTGTGTGTGTGTGTGTGTGTGTGTGTGTGTGTGTGTGTGTGCATGCTTCCCCTAATGAATGAATGAATAATCAAGACCTAACCTAGGCTTGCACCTTGATAATTTTGCACGCTTTTATCGTACATCTTCAGCTTGATTAAGCAATTATCACCAAGACACAGGGTTTAGTGACGCCACCATTTGAGCTCAAATACAGTATAATTTTTTTAAAGAAAGACTTAACTAAGGGAAAGTCTTCATTTTAGTTTTGAAGCTCCATACCATTGAATTCACAACAAATTTTTACCTTGCTCCAGACGCACATAGCTAACTCCTCCGCCATCCTCATAACTCCAACACTAGAAACTGTATTTGTGAAAAGATTATTTCTTATTAAAATTTTACAAGAGTTAACAAATTGCACTAGACTGATTTTCATTCTAGATAACAGACTCTGCATGATGTTAAACAAACCTGAAGGGCCGTGCCAGCAGAGACATGGACAGGTGGTGTGTGTGTGCGTGTGTGTTTGTGTGTGAGCGTGTGCGCGAATGCCTTTCCGCGAAGACAATTGCTCTCTTTATTTTGCCAACTTTCCCACCGTGACCCCTCTTATGCATACAGACAGACACGGGGTAAACAAGCCACACACCTTGTCATGAACTCGCACACCCAAATCAACGCTAATCAGTATCATCGTATTCATCATCATCATTACAATTATTAGCCTTGTCACTACTGCCACCATAACAAACCCGATTTCTCACCTTCTCCCTCCCGTCCCCGGCTCATCTCCATATTTATAATATTCACGAACGCAGGAGGAGTATTCTAATGAGGTCGGCGGCTGTTCCTGGCGCCTGACAGCGCGGTTTGGTCACATCCCGTTGTTCATGTCTCAGGTGCGAATCCTTCATTTAGGTCCGATTAGCGTGACGCATGCCTTGCACGTGTCACTTCCTTTCCTCTTCACAATTTAGTCCAGACGGAGACGGCTGCCACGGCCAGGGCGCCGTTGCCGGATCAGGAGGGACCGCCGGCGCTACTACTTCCTCAACACAACTCATTTGTAAACCCGCGCTTGTCATGCATCGCTATCAGTGTGTGTAAATCGCCCGGGCCTTAAAGGATGCAGCTGTGTGAACCGACGCCTGTTATGTCCAATTAGACTTCCAGGAGTTCTGATCAGTGCTGTAACTAACTCACACATAGCATACCTAACACACACACACACAGGTATACACTCACACACACGTACAGACACTCAGGGATACTGTTATTTGCATGTTGTGGGGTCAGTGCCCCCCTCCAGAGCTGCTGTCAGCTAAAATACTTACATTATAATCCTGGACACGCATGCAAATGAAGCAGAGAGCCTGAACAGGTTTGAACACTCGTCTTGACAGGTTCTTGTTCTCACAGTGTTGGCTGTCAGGAATGAGAACTGGCACCCCACACACACACACACACACACACACACGCACACACACACACACACGCACACTATCCAAAAACTCAGTGACTAATAAACCTCTTGTTATGTTTAGTTTTTAAATAATCTTGCATTTTGTATAGGTTTTATTTTCCATTTGGAGACATTTGGAGACATCGTTCCTACTGTAAATCCCAGACATCTGTCAGACATTGATGTCATTATGAGGACATTTGGTCCTCACAAAGATACATTAACCTACCAACACACACACACACATGGAGAGACACTGTCCTGCCTTGGGTTGTTATAATCCTCTTCACCTTCCTTGGAAAAACTATGAAACTGTTGTTTTTACAGAAGACACAATATTAACTCAAGTCTGAGTTACTCATCGCTCTAGATCTAATTTCCTCGCTACAGCAGCACTAAAATTGGACTGATACAGGAAAGATTGCATAGCCGCCGTGAATGGATGACCCGTGAATTTGCGAGAAAACCATGGACGTCTATTTCTTTAATTTAAGTCAGACTGGGACTTTTGATTGTACAGAAAAACAGAAGACATTTCCAAGAGTTAAAAACTCCAGTTATTTCTCTATATAATCCCCTGCCACACTAATGCACTTATCCAAGTGTTTCACAAGTGTTTGGAGCCATAATCAGACTGCCTGCTTCACGTCCGAAACCCCGGCCTCCCAGGAACTCCCAGACATGTGGAAATGGCTTAAAGTAAGGTCAGGACTCTACAGGGGATGTGGCAATAATCCATGTACAAGTGGTGTTTGTGAATGATTGTGTGTACAGTTTTTATCTTTTTCTTTAATTAACAAGTCAACACAGGCCTCTATCAAAATGTGTGTTAAGTTGAAATACCCTGTAGATGATGTTCTTCATCATACCTCAAACTGCATTTCGATGTTTAAGTACAGTAAATGAGCAGCTGCTGAGATCACACTAAGAGGAAAATAATTGGAACAAAAAGAACAAAAAGCTGGAAAAGCAGCTTTTTCCCCACTTAAATCACACACACATGCGCGCACACACACACACACACACACACACACACACACACACACACACACACACACACACACACACACACACACACACACACACACACACACACACAGGGCTACACCCTGGTGCCAATCCATCCATCACAGGCCACACACACACACACACACACACACACTCTACGAGTAATTTGGGAACAACAATTAGCCTAATCTGGATGTCTTCAGGCTATGGGAGGAAACCAGAGTACCGGAGAGTACCAGAGTACACATCAGAGTACGAGGCGGGAATCCACTACTCCACCATGCCGCCTTCTTTAAAAACTTAAAACCTGTATTTGTTGCCAATTTGCTGTGGTATAAACAGAATAAAACATTCATTTCCTGATCTTGCACTACACAGTGAATTTGTATAAAAGGTCCTTTTAAAAGTTTCTGTTTTTCAATATGAGGTATTAAAATGTATTTTGAATATATGCAATATTCTTTCTTTCTTTCTTTCTTTCTTTCTTTCTTTCTTTCTCTCTTTCTTTTTCCTATCTTTCTTTTCAGCTTTCTTTCCTTCTTTCCTTTTTTTCCAGCTTTCTTTCTTTCTTTTTTTCCTTTTTCCATCTTTCTTTCTTTCTTTCTTTCTTTCTTTCTTTCTTTCTTTCTTTCTTTCTTTCTCTTTTTTCTATCTTTCTTTCCAGGTTTCTTTCCTTCTTTCCTTTTTTACATCTTTCTTTCTTTCTTTCTTTCTTTCTTTCTTTCTTTTTTCTTTCTTTCCATCTTTCTTTCTTTCTTTCTTTCTTTCTTTCTTTCTTTCCAGTTTTCATTCTTTCTTTCCATCTTTCTTTCTTTCTTTTTTTCCCTTCCCTTTCTTTCTTTCTTTCTTTCTTTCTTTCTTTTTTTCCCTTCTCTTTCTTTCTTTCTTTCTTTCTTTCTTTCTTTCTTTCTTTCTTTCTAGACCTTACATTCATTTTCCATCTCCTTACTATTTCTACTCAGAACTCCATGTCAGACACACATGTCACGTTTCCCAGTTCGCTGAGCTATCATTTTAGTCTTTCTGAATGCATGTGTTCCTCATCGCGGTCCTGCCAGTGCCAACTTGAAAGTTGAAAAGTTCACGCCGACCGGTCGAATCTGAAGCTGCGCAGGGGGACACGCTCTGTTTTCCGTCTATTTCATTCCTCCTCCATCTGAATCAGAACGCGGTCTGGCCTGTTTGTGGAACTGTGGCTCGAACTTATTTTCATCTCACTGTTGGGGTTTCGCCATTTATTGTTTTACATCTGTTGTTATTTCAAAGCCTGGATACTTGCGGACTGGGAGAATGCGACGGACTACCAATATGAGGTACGATCTGACCAGCGTAGCCTGATGGCTGACAGGGTGGGCTGGGAGGCGATCTTTCATCAGGAGAATGATGCTGATGGCGATGATGATGTCATCGCCGGGTCAAACTCGGACATGGATGAGGACCCGACATCTGCCAAGCATTTGCGGCGAACGTCTCGCCATACGGGGACCATGTGGAAATAAACACACACACACATTCAAACTGGACAATATAAAGCTAGTCCCTACTTATGATTCATTAAACCACATCACAGCACACGACTGCAACGTCAGCTTCTTTTCAGTAAGCGAAGACAAAATATGTGCGCGTCCTCGCTTAGACACGTAGACAGACGGAAAAAAGAAAGAGCAACGTTTTCCACACATGCTACTTGCTAATGCGGAATACTAAGTGAAAAAGTTTATTTTGCCGCAAGAAGGTTCGGATGTCAAACGCGAGAGAAGAAAGAGGACAGGAAGTGTAAAATCTGGCTTTGCACCCGAGCTTCCTTTTCAGGTTTCGCAAAAAGAAGCTCCTTATATTCATTCTGAAATAGTAGTGTGTGTGTGTGTGTGTGTGTGTGTGTGTGTGTGTGTGTGTGTGTGTGTGCGCGCATGCATGTGTTTTTACCTTCTCGAATGCCTATCAAAAGAAACAGAGCATCTAGCAAGTGTCTAGCGGCGCTACTTTACTGAGACATGTGTTGAGTTCGGATAACAGGGTGTGTTTATGAAATAAAAAAAAACAAACAAAACAAAACAACAACAAAAAACTCTCGCTGCCATTCCTTCCTTCTGTGTCTCCTCAAAAGAAGAGGATGCTGTAAGAAGAGACAGAAATTGCGAAGGTGAGAGTGAGGGGAAAAACAACATAGCCTTTTTCCGAGACGAGAAAATGGATTTCATTCTTACGCACCGTGTCGATTCGTGTCTCTTCTTATATTTTTAATCCTTAAAACAGCGCATGAACTTTCATCTCATGATTTAAAGATTCTTTTGAGGCAAAGCAAAAAGTGAATATTTCCATAAAGGGGCTGATAATTCAGGAGAATCACATTTTTCCCATCTTTCTTTCTTTCCATCTTTCATCTTTCTTTCTTTCTTTTTTCATTTCTTTCTTTCTTTCTTTCTTTCTTTCTTTCTTTCTTTCTTTCTTTCTCTCTTTTTTCCATTTTCTTTCTTTCTTTCTTTCTTTCTTTCTTTCTTTTGTCTATCTTTCTTTCTAAAAAAGTGAATATTTTTGAAAAGTGAATATTTCAATAAAGGGGCTGATTTATAATTCAGGAGAATCACATTTTTGATTTAACCATGCGATGGCACGAGTTCACACACGCACACATGTGAGTATATGCGCAGGTATGCTTTCAGCCGCCCCTCCCCCATCCCCCCAACACACACACACACACACACACACACACACACACACACACACACACACACACACACACACACTCCCTCTCTCTCTCACTCACACGCACCTTTCAATCCCTAATAAATCAAATAGCTGCCAAATGTCATTATTAGGACACAGAGAGACAGACTTATCTTCTTTTCATATTCAAATATAGATCAAGAAGAAAGGAAGGAAACCTTGACTGTCCTTGACTAAGACAACCTTGACTGTCCTAGAAAAAAAAAGGGAAAGACATTGGAGGAAATAAAATGATGTGAAGTGATGTAAAGAGAAGCAATACAGCATACGTGTACAGAGAGAGGTCTAGGAAGAAAAAAACGAAGGGAAAAAAGGCATATGCAGTGAACATCAATGCTTTGTTGTCACTGTGTGTGTGTGTATATATGTGTGTCATTGATTTTGTCCTCTGCTGGTACCATTTTGACACCAGATGACACAGAGAGAGAGAGAGAGAGAGAGAGAGAGAGAGAGAGAGAGAGAGAGAGAGACGCTTTGCTTAGCAAAGCATTTGTGCAGTACATGCAGTGCACTTTTTAACCACCATTATGCTCACTCATGAGTAAGTTCAGGCCCAAACGAGTTCAGCACCAGTTCAGAACTTTGTAGTGGAACTGGACCAGAAAGAAAAGCTGTCTGAATTTAAGATATTTTGAAAAAATTGGCTATACTGACTTAAACTGTATACAAGCTGCGCTTAACATCTTTTACTTCTTATCCTGTACAGGGTCTCCAGCATACAGCATGAACATTCACACACTCATTCACACACTACAGGCACCGGTACCGAGAAACCCACCAAGCCGCACAGGCTATGCACATCCGACTCACTGCTGGCCTCCTCCAGAGCAAAATCCCAAGCATATTATATTTTTGCTAATATAGCATCTATTCTTTGCAATGACTGGTCGCACAAAGATGACATCTTCTAACCCAGAGAGCAAAGACATATCTATTGTATGTGCGCATGCGTGTCGTTCCAGAGGACCGTCCTAGAAGGTCCGTATTAGAGTCAGACAAAATTCATTGGCAATCATGAATGTGAAAGGTCAAGACATGCAAATCTGATCTGACTGAAAAAAAAATGGGATTAAACAGTGTGGCTTGTAGCAGGAACATACGGTGCGGTGACAAAATTTGCCTGGACAGGCATTCAGACATACAGACATACAGTACAGACATACTTACAGACAGACTTTTTCCTGATTTCAAGTCCTCCAAGGCATGAGTTACAGGGGTAGCTGAGTGATTAAGGCATTGGACTACTGACTGGAAAGTCTCAGGTTCAAACCCTGGCGTCACCGGCAAGTTGCCACTCTTGGGCCACTGAGCAAAGGCCCTTAATCCTCCATTGCTCAGATGTAAAAAAAAAAAAAAAAAAAAAATTAATTGTAAGATAAAAAAAATGTAAATTGTTCTGGCAAAAATGCTTAAATGTAAATGACATAAAGATATCATTAAAAGTGAGAGTTCTGACCAGCGTATATATTTTATTTATATAGATATTATATGAGACTGTGTCAATAAAGCAAAAAGCAGATTCAACATGTGCTTAGAAATGCAATTAAAGTTGTTGCTGATAATATACTTTGTGTTAAACTGAATTAGATTTTTCATAACACAAAATTTTCCTTTTATATTTTTCTTTTTTTTTTAAAGTCATACTTGAAATCTACACATTAAAATGGACCTAAATAAACACTGTACTTTACCATTACCATTAAAACACTATTAATGCAATTGATTTATTTAACTGACCAGATAACTATGTTATTAAATTTAGATTAGAATATCATGTCTGTGAATAATCTCTACTCATTGTATACAACATTTAACACATTAACAAGTGCATAAGAAACATTTTAAAGTGTAATGCATTTACAATAATAATTATAACAGCATGTTAAACATGTAATTAACGTTTTCACTGCAAACATGGCCTCCGTTGGACGTCTTGCCAAAAAAAAAAAAAAAAAAAAAGTGCCATGTTGTTAGTGTCTGTAATAAACACTGTAACACTAATTACACTGTGTTGGGGCAGAGGGGAAAGACAATGAACAACACTTTGCCTAGATGAAGAGCTGCTCATAAACATTGTAAATGTAAATGAGACAAAGTGACTTATTAGAGCTTAATTATGTTGCGAATGCTATAAAACAAAGTTACGAGATAGGGGATCTACAGTATGCTTTGTCCAAATTCTGTTGGGTATCTTTTAATAATTAGGCCTTAAGAGATGTGGAGAAAAATGAAGAAGAATAAAGAGAGAGAGAGAGAGAGAGAGAGAGAGAGAAAGGAGGCTTGACAGGTCTACAAGGACAGCTTGATATTATCAGGTTGTAATTAAGTTGTCACTTTAATTATGGCAGCTCAAATTAGAATAGTGCTGGGTTGCAGCGCTGGGCCGTGTCTGTTTGGTTAATTAGTCTGGTGAGTAGTTCGAACACTACAAACCACTACACGCACACGCACCCGTTCGCACGCTCACACACTTTCAGCCAAGCCCCAAACAGGCATGTCTCAGCCGCGCTGTAATCCTCTGCAGTCAACGCACAGCTAATAAAGACATTTAATTTGAAGATCCTTTAGTGTGCAGGTGGCAAATCAGAGACCTGTGGGCTGTCAGATTTCATCCAGCATGCGCAAAACTTACTGAAGAGGTATTGAATGGTGCTCTAATTTTCGCATACGGGAAATATTAGTGAAACATAAAAACTTAGTCCAAATGCTTAAATCTGTATCGTTATTACTTAGCATGTCATTTCCATCTCCAAACGTGAAGATGATGTTCTGTGTGATCTGTGGCTCTCATAAAATAGTACAATGCATAATACAAGAGACCCGAAACAACCTATTTAGTCAAAACATCCAGGAGCCTTGCCTGTCCAACTCAGCTCACAAGTCGTAAACAAGTCCGAGCTGACGTCCAAGTCAGGGCATGAAGATGAGGTCTTATAAGGTCTCCTGTATCCAACCAACTCTGGTAGTCCTGCCCTCCATCCTGCCCCACAGAGGCCACCATTTTGGCTCCTCCTCCGATATTAGGCATTGGGCTGGACCTTGTTATGCCCTTCAGAACTGCCTTATGGAAACATTCCTTAGAGATATTGATCCACATTGACATGATAGCACCATGAGGTTTCTACAGATTTGTTGGCTGCACATCCACTAGGCGAATCTCCTATTCTGTCACATCTGAAAGGTTCTGCATTGGATTGAGATCATGTGACTTTGGAGGCCATTTGAAAACAGTGACCTCATTGTCATGTTCAAGGAACCAGATTGAGATGATTTTAACTTTGTAGCATGGTGCTTTCACGGCGTGCGCCAGTGATGTGCGTGCGCCTCGATCTGTTGCCTCTCCTCGCTCACTTCGTAGGCTCACGAAGTAGGTGGCCTCCACTTCTGCAGGTGTGATGTGCTCCGCGTTAAGGCCTCCATTTCCAGCCGGGAAAGCCGCCCAGCTGCCAGACATCAGAAGGAACTCCCGCCTGAGGCTGCACCCAAAGGAGCCAAGCCAGGAGAAAGAGTTGCTCAGGAAGCACGCAGGAGCCACCACCCACACGGGCCCACTCTGGGCACTGCCTCCAGACCTGCACATGCACACACTTTCCTTCCCTTTTTTCCTCCCTCCCTCCCTCTTTAAACCCTTTCCATTCCATATTTTTTCAAATAAAATCCTGCTTTTTACTAAGAACTCACCTCATGTTCGTGCGTCTGTGGTGCCACCCATGCATACAGACGGGTAACAGGTTTTATCCATACATAAAGGGATGGACATGGTCAGTAACAAAGCATGGCATTTAAATGATTCTCAATTGGTACTGAATGGCCCAAAGTGTACCAACAAAATACCCGTCGTACCATCACACTACCACCAGCAGCCTGAGCCGTTGTTTCAAGGCAGGGTTACATGTTGTTTACGCCAAATTCCGACCCTACCGTTTGAATGTCACAGCGGAAAATCGAAACTCTTCAAACCAGGCAATATTCCATTGTCCAGTTTGGGTGACATTTTAAGTTTCCAGTTCTTAGCTGACAGGACCGTCACCCGGTGTGGTCTTCTGCTGCTGTAGCACACCTGCTTCAAGTTTCGACGTGTTGTGCGTTCAGAGATGACTCTTTGGCACACCTCGGTTGTAA
Source organism: Clarias macrocephalus (assembly GCA_011419295.1). Classification (NCBI taxonomy): domain Eukaryota; kingdom Metazoa; phylum Chordata; class Actinopteri; order Siluriformes; family Clariidae; genus Clarias; species Clarias macrocephalus. The sequence goes on from JAAGKR010000259.1 coordinate 202,492, forward strand.
CAAGATATTATTTGAGCTACTGTTGCCTTTCTATCAGACCTAACCAGTCTGGCATCAACAAGGCACTTTCAGCCGGAGAACTGCCCTTCTCTGTAAACCCTAGACATGGTTGTGTGTGAGAATCCCAGTTGATCAGCAGTATACGGCGGAAACACTCGGACCAGCCAGCCTGGCAGCTGATTGGCAGATTAGATATTTGTTTTAACGAGCAGTTGAAGAGGTGTACCTGTGAATTGACCAGTGAATGTACATCTAGTATATATTGTATTGTATTCATGATTTATGATGGACAACTAGGGCAACACACCCACCGAGTCAAACATAAATCACTTGTATCCCACATTTCACCATCATCGCACATGAATCCAGTCGATCTTTCTTTCGCCAATTTATTGCATTTGTGTTACCAGCGTGAATCTCGGCTCTTCAGAAACACCAGCATCGTGTCGTTTTTTAACGATGTGACTGAGAGATGTACGAAATCAGACCGGCATCCCCATATGATAGTGTAAAAGCTCTGGATGCGAACCCCGAGTATCAGTAATAAAAAGATTTGACAAACACCCAGCGGTACACAACAGCGAGAGCCGGACAAAGTGTCAAAGCATTTACTGAGTTCATGCAGAACGCTGAGATCGGCAAAAAGGCGAGGCAGTCAGCGTGCGTTTCAAGTTGTTTTATGAAACTTGTCTTTCCTTCTCTGGCAGTTATGTGGGAGAGAAAATCAGGCAAAGCTTCCAATTCTCCACAGTAACACATTGTTAAGCGCTGGAGCAATAAAAACAGAAAGGCTGCAAACAACAATGGAAGAAATGTCAGAGCGGGACAGGATGGCTACAGCCGTGAAATGTGGCACGATCCTCCAGCCAAGTATGTTCGTTAATGGCCCGGTGGTGTATTTTCCGTCCCATATACATGCGTGTGTGTTTATATCGCCAAACCGTCAGGCGCTCGCGTGCACTTTGGCTTGTCAGCTTATACATCCACACATCTCATGCTATGCGCACTTCAGGGTGGGCCGCTAATCTGATTTGTGATGCCAATTTTCTATAACACGGTCTCGATGAACAGGACTGATTACTGAATAAACCTATTTTTCTTTCTTATCAGAGGCCTCGTGAAGATAAGGAGGGCCGCCTGCCTCCTTCACCTCCCCTAATGAAATCCACATGAGCTGGAAAGCTGCCCGCCAGAGCCGAGCTGTGGTTCTGGCGTGCGAGGTTCACGTCCAGGAAAGAGTGCAGTCAAAAGAGCCGTTTAAAGTTCTGTTGGAAAAACAGCAGGAACAGTGATCCGATCTAACGCAAAGATGTCTTGAAATGTCTTCCCTGATTAGAAGTTTTGCTATGACTGACGGCGATGTAGTTTTCATCTTCTTCTTTATTTATAGTAGTTTAATCCTACAGTGACATAAATAAGACGTCATTCGAAAGTTTTTTCATTTCCAAAACCGGCAGATGATGTGACATGAAGAAGTCAGGGATTTGAACAGTCATGAACGAGAGATAAAATTATCCTGATGAAATGAAGCTTTCACTAACAAATCCCTTGGATCATGGATAAACACATTGATAGCAGGCTATATAACATACTGTACAGTACATACCGTAATATTGTATAATGTCTGAAATAAGTCTCTAAAAGTGCTCATGCAGTAGATACATGCAGAGTAAAACCGTTATATTGTTGCACAAGTTTCATAACTTAATATTTATTATTAAGTGAGTATTATACAGACTATACAGTATGAAGCGCGTTCAAGTCAAACCGGAATTTTGGATTGTAATCCCAGCATTTCACTAGCGCTCGGATACCATCAAGGTAAAACGTTTTCTCAGAGCCATGATCAGACCGCCAGCTTCACGTCTGAAACGCTGGCCTCCCAGGAACTCCTTTAAAGGCCCAAACATGTGAATATGGCTTGAAGCGAGATCAGGACTGTATGGGGATGTTGCAATAACCCCAAACCAAGCTCATGGAATGTTTAAAGTGGTGTTCATGAATGATTGTGTGTACAGTTCCCACAGACAGATGCTGATTTTCGAGGATTAGATGCTGACTGTTCACGGGAACAACTACAACTACAGCCCTGAGCCACCGATCGTCATTCACAGACGTATGGACTTCTTTAAAAAACATTCAAATGTTTGACTGCGGCTAAGAGTCTCATCATCGTACTGTGCTTGAAGTCTTCTGTAAATGTCAAATCGCTTTTACACCTCCATTCACGAAGAAATTTCATCAGACATTCTTATTTGGCTCAATCGCCCCTCATGTTATGATATTATTTATGCCTTGTACTGTAATATGTACAAACCCTTTAATAAGACATTATGAATGCAGATCATAATATACATTTTGGCATTTGAAGGAGGCTCTTATCCAGAGCGGTTGAGGGTTGGGAGCTTCGCTCAGGGACCGACCGGGGAAACTTGGCGGTACTGGGGTTTGACATTCGAACCTTCTGTAGTGCAACATCTTACCCACTGAGCTACTGGTGTTATTGGAGCTACATTAACCCGTTATAGCCCTTTATAACAAATGAGAAAGGCATATGAAAATTTATTGTTCACGGCATATTCCAACAGGCGTAATTTTTGCTTCTGTTAATGTTGACCTTAGATTTTGACTCTAGGCTCCAGGACCCCCCATAGCCTGTATACAGAATGAAGTGGTACAGACGATGAGTGAAAGAGTGCGTGATAAAAGATTTCTGTAGATACCATCTAGCCTTGTTTCGCATTATAGGTCTTTTGTTAGTTTCTATTTATTTATTTATTTATTTATTTTTAAATTTATTTTAATTTAATTTGGAATGGCTTGACTGGACATTAATTGCAAAAAATGAGCAGATTGGTGGAAGCAATTTTTTTAAAACTGTGGTTTCATTAATACCAGTTATTTATTTATTTATTTATTTATTTATTTATTTATTAGGGCCAGAACTTGTAATGGAGCTTTTATGACGTTATATTAGATTTGTTAGTGACATATTAGGGTATAAGTAGTCGCTGTCATTATGTGTTCAGAATCATGGTGCTTACTAAAAACAGAGCTTCAAAGGCAAATTGAATGTCGCTGGAAAAATTCACCGAAATTGAGAGACACAATAATAGACCTGTGGTCACAGGGCCCAGACTCTGTGCATTGCAGCCCACTTTGTCTTTTTGTCTTTTCTTTTTTTTTTTCATTCGCAGCCTGAGTGGTTGCAGAGGTGATGGTGAGTTCATGGAGGTCTTGCACTCTGTCATCTCTTTTGAAAAATTCAGCATGTAACCACACAGTCATAATATTTCAGAGCCAAAACAGCCGACCCAGAGCGCTTGGCTGAACAACAAAGAGGAGTGTTTCAATCCTTTTGGGAATGTGCAAGAATTTTTAGAGTGGCTAATAGCTTAATTAGGCCATAAGAAATAATATAAGGCAGAGTAAAAACACGAGCTGCCAAATTATGACAAAATAGCAATAACTTTTTTTTTCATCTCTCTCTCTCTCTCTCTCTCTCTCTGCTGAGACTTTGAGAATATGAAGCTCATTATCTAAAGCCCTATTAGACTAATTTCCTATTTTGTAGACAAACTTTAATTCGTTTAAATCAAAGATATATTTTATAGCAAAGAATATATTATATATATATATATATAAGGTGTGGCTTACAGACATCACATAAAACACTAATTTGTTTTCATCCAAGCTCAGATATGCAAAACGCAGCTCCGCAGCCTTTACGCTATTACTGTGTACAGACAATAAGCGTTAATTATAAAACCGGTGCCGATACTGTATTGCGGTCGGGAATCTTGTTAAATCCAGTTTGACCTTTCAGTAGTCCGAGGCGATATTTTCCTTGAATGCAGTTTTGGGTTGAAGGATGAAAGAGTCTTTTAGCAGACTTGATATGAGCTGGGCATGGTTAGTAGGTTAGTATGTGGTTTTTAAGGCACAGCGATCCCAAGAGTATTAAAAGTGCAATGTGATCATTAAAGCAGCAGCAATAAAATATAACTCAAATAACTGTTACTGGACATCTGACCTCTGTGTGACTGTAGTGCAGACAGCCTAAGAACCACAAACTGGGGAATTAGAGAGAGTGGTTTTGTAAGTTTAAATTGAAGAAAAGAAAAGAAAATTGAGGGAAAAAATTATTTCATAGAACAACATGAGAGAGACTGATACATGAAGTTTACTGTTAAATCTTAGGCTTTTATGGGTATTACTTTATTATCATTTTAAACCATTGTGTATTAACAAGCAGAAAAATAATAGCAGTTTAAAACAACTAGTTGAATCTATATTATGTAAGTTGAAAGTCCTATAACTGTACGCGGAGGAAACCCACCAAACACAGGGAGAACATGTGAACTCCATGCACATAGACCCCGAGGCAGAAATCGAACCATTGCTAACCATTAAGCCACCGTGCCGCCATATCCGCACATAGGAGGAATTTATTACAGCGTCTGTAATAATTTTTGTTGTTGTTGTTGATGTCTTTTCAGAAAGAAGATACATTCTTAGGCAAAAACATACACAATTTTCAGAATAGAAAATACAAATGTTGAAGAAAAAAAAGTAAATAAATAAAATAAATAAATAAACAAACAAATAAAAACTAAATAAAAATAAATAAATAAATAAATAAATAAATAAATAAGTACCAATATAGATTATTGCATGTCCCCAGCCCTATACAAAATAAATATCCAAAATGTTACATCTGTGTTGTATTTTCTTCCATTTAACATGAAATCATTTTCTAAATATGTTATTTGGAGGTGGGAGGAAACTGGAGAACCCAGAAGAATTCCACGTGGAACATGTGAACCTGGAGCTCGCTCTTGCACCGTGATGTCCTAACACACCACCCGTACTATACTGTACATGCAATAATTATGGTATCACCTGGGGGCAATACTTTTTGATCTCCTAAGGTGTAATATGCACCCATGAGACTCATTCATACAATTAAGCGATATCACATGAGAGAGAGTGCCGTTGTACTGGATATCGGCATTGACACCTATGATCACACAACAGCGCTCGCTCTCATGTGATATTGCTTCATTTATAGCATTCTAGCTGTTATAATAACTTTAATAGCTTTATCTAAATGACATGTCACAACATGAGGATCCTTACCAGAGCTTTATGAGAATAATAAGCGCAGTTATAATGATTTATAATTACAGGAGTTATAGAAAGTGGTACAGATTAATAATAATATCATCATGATATTGTCATCATCTTTATATTCCTGCCGTCTCTTATCCTTCGTCACGCTTAGTTTTGGAGCATATGGCCTTTTCCCGTGGAGGCCTGAACCCCAGGCACCCAGCGAGCCGTCACACCTGAGTAAGAGAGATCAAAGCCTTCGACGGGGTGAACCACAAGCAGGGGAGCACCACCTGCCAAATCGTCAACCTGGCCTTAAACACGGCGTAGCGCGCGGCTCGGCCCTCACACACACGCACACACGCATCTAATCCAGGCAGCGATTCCATTCTCCGTGTGTTTGATATTCCCAGGGGTCGCAGCAAGGGTTAGCAGTGTCACCACTGGTGTCAGACTTCTGCTTTTCGTAGCCGCACATTCGTTTGTTCAAATCACAGAAACGCCACAAGGGAAAGAAATCGCGAGAGTGCGTTTAATCCCGGAGGCGCAACTCTACAATTCATAACCGCCGGCGCTGTAATTGCGACAGGGCTCTTCACTTGCTAAACGCTGCAATTTCGGCTTCTCACGAGCCAGAACTTCTTCAGGGGGTGCAGTATGCACCGAGCTTGCTCGGCGCAATGTTCCGGGAAACGTCGTTAGCGGGTTCCGCGGGGACAGACGCGATGATTAAACGCCGGCCGTAATGAAGCAGGATGAAAACGATCGCTGGAAAACGAACGCCGTAAAATGTCCTCGGGTGATGGCAAGGAAACAAACAAATAAACAGGGTTTAAGAAAGGGGCCTATAAATAAGGAGAAGGCGTTTAAACAGTGTGCGCTATTGTTGATTAATCTGGGGATATTCAGACGGATCGAGCCTCTGGGACGCAAAAAGTACACCGAGGCTGTTTGGAAGCTGGTTTGCATTCTGCAGCTTGGATTTAAGTAATGGTTATTGACTAATCATTCGCACTCAATTAAACTAAACCTTTTTAGCCTGGATTGATGCAGGTAGATGTCATGATAGGTGCGCCTAATGCTCTACACACATTTGTGTTGTGTGTGTGTGTGTGTGTGTGTTTTTTTTTTTATGTGCAAAAGTGCACCTGACTTTCTCGTTCCCTTCGCTATAACCACTATAGACGTCATCAGCTTCAGTGTTTTATGTTTTCTAGAAAACTGAATTGTAGGTTCACACACAGACGAAGGAGGGAAAAAAATGAAGCTACACACCCATAATACACATCGCTGCCAATTAGAAGAAAAACTACAAAGATGTAAACATGCAAGATGCGAAACTAGTCATAGTGTGCGGTTTAATCCTGCACATGCAAGTAATGCGGTAAATTAATCACAGTTTCTATTCCAGCTGTCGCCGGGCAGATATACGTTAACAATCAGCTTTAGTAATGGCTTTTCTGAAATGAGTTATTGATATCAGCTGGCAGCGAATAAAACAGGCTGGGACTGGGTCACTCTTTTACAGCGCCAACATTTATATCAAATATGAGTCACTTTTATGATGTAAAAGCATATCAGTCAAAAAGCCCTTGCCTGCCAGGCGCAACTGTTTCAAAGCAAATCCACTTTTTTTTTTTTTTAAATACAGGCTATAAAAGCATATCGGACAGGCTCGGGCTCGAGTGTCAGCTTCTGGTCATGTCAAGATTCAGAAATACAACGTTAAACAAGATTATCTCAAGCGCTCGACTGTTTGCAGTAAACTGCTTCGATATAAACAATAGTCCGGACCGACTGTCAGTAGTTTTTGACGTCCTCTAACTGGTATAAAACAGAAATTACAGGCTGTCGTTTTTTTTCTTTTCTTTTTTTCCCTGGGGGCGATTTTATAGTTTCTCAACTTTCAAAAGGAACCACCGATACACATGTGTTACACGCTGTAAAACCACAAATTACGCCAAATCAAAAGTCCACAGTCGTTTTTTTTCTTCAGAGAAAGAGCACGTAACGCAACTGCGTTTAATTTGTAATGATACTTCTAAGGTTGTTTCTTGTGTAACCGCCAAGATATTGCCCCAATGGGTATACTTGAGTAATCTTTAGGTACACACACATATGCTACGTCGTGCAGTGGTTCTCAATTCTGAATATTTTAACGCTTTCTCATCTCACAGTACGCCTGATGTAACTAATCGACTAATTAACAGCTTTTTCTTAATTGAAGTGGGTGAGGTAGAGCAGGGAAAATGTGAAGTTAAAATATGACGGGCAGTGGTCTAGTCGAGAACCATTGGTGTAGTGTAAAGCTCAATAATGATAAAGTTTTCTTCTTCTTATCCTGTGTACAGGGTGCCAATCCATCTCACGCACACAGATACAGGCAATTTGGCCAATAATAAAAACGCCAATAAAACGCCAATAATATCTTTAGATAGTAGAAAGAAACCAGAGTACCCAGAGGAAACCACGGGGAGAACATACAAACTCCAGCACACAGACCCGAGGCAGGACTGGAACTCGCGGCTCTACCCACTGCACCATCATGTCGCCATTATAAATTTATACACGTGAAATAAAACAACACCTCAAGATGTTATCCTGACTGTTAACATGGTGGACTGCCAGAGTTATGAAATAGTCGACAATGTAGATTTGCACCAATTTCATGCAATAACTCAATCACTTACTCACTCATCGTCTATACCGCTTTATCCTATCACCCTGAAGTCTATCAACCGTCATCATATCATCGCAGAAGACTTGATGGAATGCTAATTCATTGAACGCCCAATTTCAAACAGGCATTTGTTAATAGCTAAAAGAGTTTATGAGCTCCTAACACTGATGCGGTATAAAAATTATATTTCTTTAGCAACTGTTCTTCATTTTATGGCTTCATTGATTTGAGTTTTAGCCAGGTATGTGCCAAGTCAAGTCAAGTCAAGTCAAGTCAAGTAGGCTTTTCAACCATATACAGTTTAGTACGCAGTGAAAACAAACATTTCTCCAAGGTGTTACATAGAACATGAATAAACAACATAAACGAAGAAAAGTAACTATCTAACTAAGAAACCTAATTAGCTGTTTGTAGTGACACAGTTTGTAATTTTTAAATTAACAGAAAATTATCCAAGTCCAATACAAAAGTGACAACATAAAGTGCACGTGAAAATGTTCAAACAAGAGTGACAAAGTGACAACATGACACATTTTAATCCTTCCTGGTGATGAGGTAATGAGTTGCGGTAGTGGGAGGAGAAACAGTAAACAGTAAACATTCCTTGTAAATAGCAGCGAAAATAGAAAAGATTTTTTGTGCAAATAACAAGTAATCAATATTGTGCAAAAAGAACAATTACAGGTTGGTATGAACAATTGTTAGATGGTTGTTGATCAGTGTGTTTGAGCATGTGTGTTCCAGATAGTTAGACCAGATATTATCGTCAAAATATACATTTCGACCTGGGTGGGGTGTTAAATCTGTTTCGGCACAGATCCATAAACCAGGTCAGATTTGACATCTGGCTTTTGTGCAAAAATATACCAGACCATCTATGTAATGAGGATTAACATTTAGTTTGTATATTTAATTGTATAGTGCCACTACTTTAATACTATAGAACTATACACTATACTATTACACTATACTAGATTATACTATGCACTATACTATTACACTATACTAGACTATACTATATACTATACTATTACGCTATATTATATTATACTATATACTATACACTATACTATATTATACTGCATACTATACTATTATGCTATACTATTATGCTATACTATATTATACTATACTATTACGCTATACTGTATTATACTATATACTATACTATTACACTTTAGTATATTATACTTTATACTATACTATTATGCTATGCTATATTATATTATTATGCTATACTATATTATACTACATACTATACTATTACATTATACTATATTATACTATATACTATACTATTACACTATACTACATTATACTTAACTATACTATTACACTATAGTATATTATACTTTATACTATACTATTATACTATACTACATTATACTATATAATATACTACTACACTATATATTATTCTTTATAATAAACTATTACACTATTATATTATACTATTACACTATACTGTATTATTCTGTTATGCTATACTATTACACTATACTATATTATACTATAGTAAATTATACTTTATACTATACTATTTCACTATACTATATTTTACTTTATACTATATTATTCTTTATACGATACTACTACACTATACTATATTATACTATATACTATACTACTACTACACTATACTATATTATACTGTTATGCTATACCCAACACTATACTATATTATACTATAGTAAATTATACTTTATACTATACTATTTCACTATACTATATTTTACTTTATACTATATTATTCTTTATACGATACTACTACACTATACTATATTATACTATATACTATACTACTACTACACTATACTATATTATACTTTATACTATACTATTGCACTATACTATATTATACTGTAAATTATACTATACTATAATGCTATACTGTATTATACTATATACTATACTATTACGCTATACTATATTATACTACATGCTATACTATTACACTATACTTTATTATACTTTATACTATACTACTACACTATACTATATTATTCTTTATAATAAACTATTAAACTATACTATATTATACTTCATACTATACTATTACGCTATACTATATTATACTACTTTACAATATACTATTACACTATGCTATATTATACTGTATACTATTACGCTATAGTATATTATACTATATGCTATACTATATTATTCTTTATACTATACTACTACACTATACTATATCATACTTTTACACTATACTATATTATACTATATATTATACTTTATATTATACTATTGCATTATACTATACTATATTATACTATATACTATACTATTATACCTTACTATATTATATTATTTACTATACTATTATACCTTACTATATTATATTATTTACTATACTATTACACTATACTATATTATACTATATACTATACTATTACACTTTACTATTTTATAATATATGCTATAATATTACACCCTGCACTTACATTTCTGACCTCATTTCAATTTGTCTGTGTTTTTTTTTTAACCCCTGCATGCTCGGCATGATGGTTTGGATTTGCTGAAATAAAGCTTCTGTAAATTCAGTCTCCATAGTTACACTACAATAATATGTCAAGCTTAGCTTTCTACATTCATTATAATCTTTTGCCTGTTCAATTTCAAATGGCGATATGAGATCATACGAGAATGCCTTCTTGTAAACATAAGAGGACTTCTGTAATAAATTATGTTGACACATGCATTCAAATAAATGTTAATGAACTGTACAGTTCTGTATCGCCTTCATTAGTTAACACAAAATGTCACCTGCATATCCTGATTTTCGGACTCACGCACAACAAATCATGTATTTTACTGTAGTATCACTGTTTGCTGTTTGTTTTGTTGGCTGCTACAGCACTTGTTTGAAGGACAACTAAGATCCTTGGACTGTTCTGCAAAGCTGTGAACATGCCAACAGTCACAAGGCAGGGCTGCTATTTTAATATACAATAAGGCCCCTACATATGAACAAGTTTCATTTCAAGAGCTCGTTTGTAAGTCCAGTTTGTTCGTAAGTCCAACAAACATTGTCTTGGTAAAAGGATATTAACACATTTGGGTATGCACGATATATTAAAGTATAGTGTTATTTAGAATTGATGATTAGACGACTAATGTTACAAGTGCGAGCAATGTCCGCAATCTTTTCATCTCGCTCCATTCTTTCAATTATTTACTTTTGTCTCCATCGTTATTGCTTGGAGCTTGATTGGAGCTTGATTGTACCGCCCTTGCAGAGGATGCACCCTGCAAACACCTGACAATGTACGCCGGACATGTGATCCGCAATTGAACATGCGCAAACGCATGTTCGTATCTTTTACGATCAGTAAAAGCTTAAGGACATTAAGTGCATTCATATAAAAGATACGTTTTTCTCAATTTCATTTAACAGCTTTGTGAATGGTTGGTATAAAGCAACCACATGTGCGTTTGTCAGGGAAAAATAAAGAAAGCAAAAAAATAAATAAATCATGTTTGGCTGCAAAACGCTGAGTTCAGGGTTTATCTAAGGATTTGGGTTCGAAATCAACACTCGGGCCTCATCTACAGAGACCACAGCATAGTTTTTTCAACCACTGTGGCATTTTTCTGTGGCTTATTATGTTAATTTATACTCGTACTTGTACGCTTTACCCCACACAGCTTGCTAAAGTATTTGCGTCTTGGCAACTTGTTTTTTTTTTCTTCTTAATGATAAACACTTGTAGATAGGAGTTCCTAAGAATTCCAGTTGAAGATCCTGTGTTTTTTCGGGTTTGGAAGGCGTTCATCAGCTTGTTTTCGGGTGAAACTATAACTTAATCAGTTCAAGCAGCGCTGGGTGTGTGTGTGTGTGTGTGTGTGTGTGTGTGTGTGTGTGTGTGTGTGTGTGTGTGTTTGATGCCAGCATGGCTGTCACCACTTCTTTTCATGTTTGTGCGAGGATCCTTTAGCTCTTGAGCACACAGAGTGTAATCCTGCTAACTCTGTTCACACATGGCCTCTGTCATAACTCAGTACGCACCACTTGAGCTGTGGAGTGACAGCAGGAATGATTAAAGCGATATTCACGTGACGAGCCGTGTTTGTCTACGACTCTCTACTCCGGCTCTCGTTTATCAGTGTTTTAGCAAAGAAGCGAGTAAGTGGTTTTGTCAGCCGAACGAAACGAAAATTTCCTGCCAGCAGTTCGCGAACGCTTCAGCAATGTTCATCTTCTATCACACATACTGGTGTGTTTTTTTTCTTCCTTTGGTTAATTTCTTGGATGAATACCGATCACCCATATCAATTGCATACACGGCACAGCTGTTCGTTTACATTTAGTGACACTCTGAATAGTCTGCTTAAAAGAGAAAGCTACAGGGAGCTCATGTTTCCATCACGTTTTCTAGTATTTATTCTTTAGCCAAAGTGGTGAAGTGCATGAAATCCCTGATGGATGATGCCAAAAAGACACGCTGGACACCGATCATCATCCACAGAGTGAAGCACGATGCTTGATCTTACTGTCTGGGTTTCTTTCTTTCTTACTCAAAATTTGACTTTTTGCTTGGTTTTAGTAGCTTTTTCCCTTTTTATCTATCTATCTATCTATCTATCTATCTATCTATCTATCTATCTATCTATCTATCTCTGTAATCTTGCTTGTCTGATTTTTTATTTTTCTTTTCATTTTTGTATGTCCTTTCTTTCATTCTTTCTTTCTTTGTACATTCTTTATTTGACTTTTTTGCTATTTCTTAGTATTTTTCTTTACCTGTTTTCTATCTTTCTATCTATCCATCCATCCATCCATCCATCCATATATCTATGTAACTATCCATCCATCCAGACATCCATCCATAGACATCCATGTATCCATCCATCCATCTATCTATCTATCTACAGTATCTATTTTTCCTTCTTTTCTTCACTGTAATTTTGCTTGTCTGATTTTTTATTTTTACTTTCATGTTTGTATGTTCTTTCTTTCAATCTTTCTTTCTTTGTACATTCTTTATTTGACTAATTTTGCTATTTCCTTTGCCTGTTTTCTATCTATCTATCTATGTAACTATCCATCCATCTAGACATCCATCCATCTAGACATCCATCCATAGACATCCATGTATCTATCTATCTATCTATCTATCTATCTATCTATCTATCTATCTATCTATCTATCTATCTATCTATCTCCGGTTTCCTCCTACAGTCCGAAGACATGCAGATTCGTTTCATTAACCCTGTACACAGGATAAGCAGTTCATCTCAGATCAGCATGATCACAAATACAAGCCGGAGCTCTAATCTGAAAATGTGGTGTGTGTTTGTCCAGGAGACCCCAAGAGCAATGAACACAAATTCTGTCAGTTCAGGAAAAATCTGATGAGTCTCAAAGTCCGAGCAAGTGTAACCCAAACACACACATACACACACATACATACAGCTCTTACAGTATACTGGCATTTTATTACTGAACAAAAGCTTCACAGACAAAAGCTCCCCATGTGGTGGTTATTACTGATCCGATTTATTATTTTTTTTTTCTGTTCTTTGACTCTGATGAGAGCAGCATGTCTGAGGCACAGAGGATATAGTAATCGGGGCAGAATGTTAGCCATCGCGCACATCAAAGAGACAGCGTGTCCAGAATTGGCTCCTTTGTGTTTACAGATTTTTCGTGGTATATTCAGTGACACATTCAAGCACAAGAAAAAAAAAACTCTCTCAGTGAACTCTGGATCGACAGTGTTTTGTTTTGAATTCCCAGCGAATGTGACCGTGCAGACGCGAGAACCTGATCTTGTCGAACATGTGCCACAGCGCCTGATGGCACCGCAGAAGGGGAAGTGGCTCACAGGAGGCATTCCGGACCGGATGGCTTCAGAAGGGGAAAAAAAAATACAGAAGAAAAAATGGCCTGGAATGCTGAACACGAGTTATCAAAGATGTGAACCAGGCTATAAACGAGTGCCGAGAATGGATGGGAAAAGCAAGTGTTAGAGAGAGAGGGAGGGCGAGAGACCACAGCTTCCCTCTCTCGCTCTGCTTGTGGCTGCCTGACACCATGTTTGCTTCCTCTGTTCTTTCATTATTTACTAGCAAGCCAAAACAACAACAACCACCACGAGAGTGACACAGCTCGCAGTACATCCCCGACACACACCCAGCAAAAAAACTGTGGAGCATGGTTTTCTTTTTTTCTTTCTGTTTTTCTCTTTCTTTCTTTCTTTCTTTCTTTCTTTCTTTCTTTCTTTCTGCTTCTTCTTCTTATTATTATTATTATTATCATGTGAATGCTCTCTGTTATCCCAAAAACCACACTGAGAACATCAGCACCAGTCTGAAGCATGGTGGTGGCAGCATCGCTCTGAGCATTACCCCAGTGTTCTAAATCTCTTCTGCCTTTTTGTCTTTAAGTCTTTCTAACATCCTTTCCTTTTCTGATATTATTTCTCTCATGGTCTTTGTGTCTTTCAAATTTTCTTTCCTTTTGACAATTTGTTTGTTTGTTTGCTCCTTACTTTCTTTCTTCCTTCTTTTCTGTGTTTCCTTCATTTTCTGGCACTCTTTCTCTGGTAACCATTTTCTTTCTTAATGTTTTTAGGTTCATATTTTCTTTGTTTGTTCATTTGTTTGTTATTCTTTCTTTCTTTCTTTCTTTCTTTCTTTCTACTTTCTTTTTTTACTTTCTACTGTATTTTAGTTTTTTAATCATTTATTTTCTTTCTTTCTTCTATGTGTCATTTTTACTTTTTAGTGTTTTATGTTGTTTGGTCGTTTGATTGATTGTTGTTTGTTTCTTTCTTTCTTTAATCTATTTCCTTCTTTCTTTCTTTCTTTCTTTCTTTCTTTCTTTCTTTCTTTCTTTCTTTCTTTCTGTCTGTCTGTAAATCATTTTGTCTTTATCAGTGTTACGTTTCTTTCTTTTTTTTTTCTTTCTTACATTTTCTTTAACAGTGGTATTTTAAATCTTTCTCACTTCCTTTCCTATTTTTAAACATTTCTTTATTTGTTCCATCCTTTTTTCTTGTGTCTGTTTCTCTCTTTTCCGTGTCTTTTTTCTTTCTTTCTTCTTTTCTTTCTTTTTTTGTTTCTTTTTTTCCCTGCTGAGAATAAAGAAAAAGCAAGAGCCAAATCTGTTTGTTTTAGACAGAACGTTCATCTATCTATCTATCTATCTATCTATCTATCTATCTATCTATCTATCTATCTATCTGTACATACGTTATATGAGTGTGTGTGTGTGTGTGTGTGCTGCAGACCTCCTCCCCTCTGCACATTGCACTCTTTCTCCGTGTGTGAATGTAATTAGCTCAGTTCTCCTTGCGCACCAGTGCAGTAGCAGCTCCAGATGACAAACAGTCCAGAGTCGTAAATTAAAAGCTTTAATGCTTTTCACTCGCGCTCTGTTCGCCACTTCTTTCTGCTGTGAACTGCAATGCTATTTATTTGCTTTCCATCTCCCTCTCTCTCTCTCACTTCATCTCGCTCTCTTTCCCTCCTCCTCATCCCTCGTTTAACAATAAGTTTCCAAGCAACAAAACAAATGTGCCACATGTGCGATGGCTTTGCTTTTTCGTTTTGCTGCTAAACACATTGAAAGTAAGTGGACTAAATGATGCTGGTGGTTTAGGGTCATATAAAAGATGCAGATGTTTCTGCACAAAGCTGGAACACACACACACACACACACACACACACACACACACACACACACACACACACACACACACACACAGTACCTCTGTTCATTTGTTTGTTACTGTCTGTGACTGTGAATTCATTTGGCTGGACAAAAACATAAATTATCAACTTTGTGTCTGTCAGATTGTACACAGTCATGAGACAGATGCATCTCTCTCTCTCTCTCTCTCTCTCTCTCTCTCTCTCTCTCTCTCTCTCTCTCTCAACATCTGTCCCTGCTGATTGAAATGAGACACCATGGCCACTATTCATATTAAACCCTGTCCAAAGGCAGTGTGTATTCTACACCATGTGAACAACCTAAATCACTTAACTACTACTACTAGTGCACATCTATCTATCTATCTATCTATCTATCTATCTTTTTTATTGTTTCTTTATTTTGTTCTCTTTTATCATTCTTTCTTCATATTTTACTCTTAATTTTTCTTTCTTTCTTTCTTTCTTTCTTTCTTTCTTTCTTTCTTTCTTTCTTTCATGTTTCTTTCTTTTTCATTCTTTCTTCATATTTTACTCTTCTTCATTTTTTCTCTATTTCTTTCTTTCTTTCTTTCTTTCTTTCTTTCTTTCTTTCTTTCTTTCCTTTTTTTATCGATGG
Organism: Clarias macrocephalus; assembly: GCA_011419295.1. Classification (NCBI taxonomy): domain Eukaryota; kingdom Metazoa; phylum Chordata; class Actinopteri; order Siluriformes; family Clariidae; genus Clarias; species Clarias macrocephalus. The sequence goes on from JAAGKR010000259.1 coordinate 218,562, forward strand.
CATTTATGGACATTGTTCTAGGTAATTGGTTGTCTTGTATTCTTGTCTACTTTTTATTTAGCTGTGACTGTCTTTATTTATTTATTTATTTATTTATTTATTTATTTATTCTTCCTTTACATTTGTAGACATGGTACAGGGCAATTGGTTGTCTTTTAGTTTTTTCCCCTATCTCTCTTTAGCTGTATTTACTTACTTCTTACCTTCCTTCTGTTCTTTCATTACATTTTTTTAATCTTGTTTATTTGTTACTTTATTTATTTCTGTAACATTTTGCACATGGTACAACATGGTAGGCTCTTTCTTTCTTTCTTTAAAAATTTTTTTTTTCTCTATATTTCTTAAATAATTTTTCCTTCTTTTAGTATGTCAGGCAAAGGTCAGGTGATCAACATTCAGCCTGAAATGGTTACAATCAGGATAAGAAAACCAGAAAATGGATAAGAACCAAAATACAGTACATGAGCGTGTGTGAGTGTGATGATGAGTGACAGGTGTGTATGATGAGTAGTCAGGAGACCGTGAGTGAGTGTGTGAGCTGTAGTGTATTCTAGAGTCTAACACTAACTCTATTTTTTTTTTTCGTGGCAAAAGTAACCAAGAATGCAGCTTATATACTGTACTTAAAACTTTCTTTTATGTTTTTGACTTACTGTACCTTGTGTTTGATAGTTGAGTTGAGACAGGTTATCAACTTCTCTCTCTCGCTTTAAACTTAAACGGTCAAGCGTTTTATCTAAAGGTTTTCACAACAATACTGTAAATCTGAAGGAATTCTGAAAGAACAGCATCCATGGGTTAATGTAGTCCAAGAGTCACATGACACATCATGAAAAGTCGAGTCTTACTGTACATACTGTGTTACATACCGTAGTGAATCCTACAAGGATTGGTATGTACTGTAGAGTATAGAGTATGATCACAGTATATACAGTATGTATGCTGTTATACACACATCTTTTTTTAAATATTCTGTCTCTTTACTGTCTCTACATTTCTCCTCTCTCTCTCTCTCTCTCTCTCTCTCTCTCTCTCTCTCTCTCGCTCTCTCGGCTCATGCTGTGTGGTTGGATCTGTGTTAGAGCTAGCGGATGTGGCCACGGTGGCCGTGTCCCTCACTTGTTCCTGGCATGTTTGTTTTGACAATCGCCTGTGACACAGATGACAGACGTGTTTTCCAGATCCACACTAACGCTCCAGCACATTTGGTTCACACACAAACACATTCCTCAGTGTGCAAATGTGGCATGCAGAATAAAAAACAAAAAAACAACACAGCAAAAAAAAAAAAAAAAAAAGTTTGCACAGTTCATGGGATGTAGGTGAAAAGGAATTAAATAAAGTGATCATTTAAAGGCTGTTGCAGTATTTGCTCAAAAGTTTGCAAATTGTTTATCACTCTCACTCATTCTCTATACAGTTTATTCTGTATACAGTTGTGGGAGGACCGGAGCCTATACCCATGTGGGGTTCACAATGGATGGAGTGCTAGGCTATCAAGGGGGCACAAGTACAATTTGGGAATGGCGAATTGTCTAATTTGCCTGTCTTTGGACTGGAAACCGATGAAAACCCATCAAGGAGTCACACAGACCCAAGATGGCTACAGTACCACCATGTCAGATAACAATTAACTCCTCTTAATAAACGAAAACATGGAGTATACTGTATGTTTTGTGTTTTTAGTTTAAGGCAAGTTCTAAGGAAGCTGGGAGCTGGAATTGTTCAACAACAACAACAACAACAACAACAACAACAACAACAACAACAACAACAGCAACAACCCATCATCTACCTGTATAAATATATAAAGGTATATTAGATAGTTTATATTATTGTTTCTATATGGCATGGTTAATACCTCAAACATGACATCTGATTTCCAACCAGAGTCACATTCATTTACTGTATCTCCAAGATCTTGTATTGATGATTGGAAAGTCAGATCACTACGTAAAGTCTTCTCCAGCACATCCCAAAGATTCTCAATGGGGTGAAGGTCTGGACTCTGTGGTGGCCAATTCATGTGTGAAAATGTCATATCATGCTCATTGAACCACTTTTTCACAATTTGAGCATGATGAATTGATGGAAAAACCTGACCAACAGAAGCAACTTCAGATCATAACACTGCTCTTACAGACTTGTACTAGACATGATAGGTGCATCAATTTATCTGCCTTTATTCCTACCCTCATTTGCCCATCACCCAGGAGCAGGTTCCTAGCAAACCGAAGCCTTTTTTTCTCCACCTAACCTCACTAATATGTGGTTTTCTTAAAGCTACACAGCTGTTTAGTCCCAATCCCTTGAGTTCTCTTCGCTTTCAATACTAAACTTACTGTAGCCGTGAGTTCTAGTGTTGATTGTTTCATTTAACAAATAGATTTCGCCAAATGCTTAAGTGATCCCAAAACTATAAAAGATTATTTGTTTGCCTTTTTTAGCACTTTTACTTCTTAAATTTCTTCTTACTAAATCACTATAATATACATATAGTCACACGCTCACTTCATACACATTCTAAATTCTCTTTTCTATCAGAACTGTATTATTGTAGCCTAAGTACTGCCTGCATATTTCATTCCTGTGCAAATCCTCTTTTTAAAAAAAAAAAAAAACACTTTTGTTAATGCAGCAGGGCTGAGGAAGAGATAAGATACTGTAGAGCCAGCGTTCACACTTCCAGCTGCTACAGCACTAAAGCCCAAATTAACTACCGTGGCCGTGTTAATTGCTTCCTGCTTAATGTGCTTCTCGAATGTGCTCCTCGCTGCCCCATCGCAGCCTGAGAATGGCAGGACGGGAGATCCAGGGCTGGCTGAAATGACGGATTCTCCTTTTCTTCTGCTATTTCGCTATTTTAGTCATCCCAAGCATGAGTGGATATAAGTGAGCCTGGTGGAAAATAACTGAAATGGTGACATTAGGCACCTGTTCCTAAAGCGCAGCGTCTCTGAAATGAGCGGTAATTATTGCCGGATATTAAACTCTGCATTAAGCAGGCGGCATTTACAGAACAATCATCTGTCTCCAATATGCTACGAGATCTTCATTTAAACAGCACTGAAGGAAAGATAGGCGAAAGAAAGAAAGAAGGAAAGAAAGGAAAAACAGATCCTCTCTTTCACCTTCATTGCTGCCCGGATAATCTAGAACTTTTATAACCAGGTCTCATGAAAAATCAAGCGAATAATATATGATGTAATTTATATTTTTCACAATCATCACCAACACCATCACAGGAACTCGGCTGGGAGTTATTGCCACATCCCCTGTAAAATCCTGACCTTGATTTCCACATGTTTGGGCCATTAAAGGAGTTCCTGGGAGGCCGGCGTTTCAGACGTGAAGCAGGCAGTCCGATCATGGCTCCAGAGTACTGAGAAAACTTTCAACTTGGATGGTGTACAAGCACTAGTGAAACTCTGGGATAAGTGCATTAGTGTGGCAGGGGATTATATCGAGAAATAAAATAGGTTTTTACGTAATAAAAAGTCCCGGTTTGACTCGAACACCCAAATACTCTGATCAATGATGTTGAACCAGTGTTGATCACATGACATTGAGATATCTATAAACAAATGCCCCAGAGATCATTTTGCAAAGTAACTTTTATGCTTCCAACAAAATACATCCATAAACTGCTCAAACTAACGATGCTACGTTTTACATTTTTAACATTTTTTGTGTATGGAAGTCATGAAACACTTCACAGTGATATTTCCGAACAAAATTTAAGCGGAGACAATCAAACACATGAATACTTGAATACACTGTTCAAGCTACATATGAGAAGCAGGTGTGTACTCTAGGTCCGGTTCCATTTGCTACATCTTGCTCCCCGATCAGAACTTCTGAACTTATAATGTTGTGCCTTCGGAAGTTAAGCGATATACACACTACACTCTGTACAAAGATTGATCTTGTGTTGTTTTCAGGTTGTATTTATGTTGAGGTCATGCATGCAGTGATATCCCAACGTCATTCTATCATGATACTTCTCATTTTCAAAAAAATACGTATCATTGGGCCGATGTCATGTTTTGGGTGGACGACATCGCAAACTAATTACGGCAACATCATACGACATTAGGGTTCCTGCTGAGAGCCTTCTTTACCGTAAAATCTTTTCATATAAACTTGGGACCATGTTGATTCAATTCCTGTTAATTAAACCTTTGCAAACGGATCTGCTTTGATTTTAAAAGACACTGTGTAGGTGGGTGCGTATGAGTGCACATGTGCTGTCCCCTTTATGTACCCAACTTTATGTCCCCTGGGCTTCAGCAGGCAGTAATTGTTGCTGTAAAACATTAATATGAACCAGATGAAGAAGGAAGGGAATTCTGGCAACTCCGTTTTTATGGATAATTTGAGGTTATTTACACGGGATAAATGAGACTGGAAAGAACCACAGGCCAAGCTATACGGGACACACACTACACACACATTCCTGCAATTATCTGCATTTGAAATAAAACTATTTAAATTTCAAGTGTTTGAACGTGGCACATCTGACACGTGAACACATGGTCGACTTGGGCTGATATTCCACCTTGATATACAGGTGTTGATTCATTTTCTATCACAGTAGCTCTAACAATAACTATGGCTGAATGGTTTATACACAAATATATATATATATCACTGTTTCCGAAAGGTCAAGTTATTGGTCTGCTTTAAGCAAAGAAAACAACTGAGGAGATTTAAGACGTTATAAATGTTTGACTTCGGAGGCGACAGGAAAAGGTCATGGGGTCTGATGAGTCCAGATTGAGCCTATTCCAGAGTGATGGGCGTGTCAGGGTAAGAAGGGAAGCACATGAAGTGATGCTCCCATCATGCATTGTGTCCACTGTACAAACCTCTGAGGGCAGAGCAAGTTATCACATCTATGGATTTTACCTTGATGACCACATGGCCACATTCCAGGACTTATACTGTACACATTACACTATGTGTACTTGTTCTCACTAACAGTGAGCTTCACATCATGCCGCATCACACAATCCTGTAATTCATTATTTTCCTTTAATAAGATGCCATGTCATGCTTTAATACTTGAACAGCAGGTGTTATAATACTGTATACTACTGTACATACTGAATATTTATGATTACTATCTGTTAATGATCAATATGAAAACAGTTCAGAGGTTAAGCATAAGGGCTCTGCATAAATCAACAGTGTCAGATATATAGTATGTTTTCGCTTTAAGAGAGAACTACTGGATGTTTATCTTGCAACAGGCTACTGAATCATGAACCTTTGAATCAATGCCCAAAGAGGGCATGTGGCCCAGCTGTCAAGGTGGAAAGAAGGGTGCTATGATTTCTGTCCTGTCTTTCAGAATGACACAGGCCAAATGTCATGACCATCATGATTTAAAAAAAAAAAACTTTATTTGCCTTCCTGGGGGCATTGCTGACTCAGTGATGGATTTCTCACCTACTATTCATAAGGCCTGGGTTCGATTCCCACCCAATGCCCAAAGGCCATCCACTGGATGTAGGGCTGGTCCCAAGTCTGGATAAAATTCAGGGTTGTGTCAGGAAGGGCATCTAACATCTATCAAAACCTGTGCCAAGTTGTGTGGGGGTCGGATTGTCCGCTGTGTTGACGCCTCGATTTGAGGAGCTGAAAGACTAACAAAACTCTATTTGCTTAAATTTATTATTTTTTTCTTGGGCTTTTTCCCTTAATTGAGATGGTCACATCAGATCATTAGATGCGCTAATTATTGGAGCAGGTTTTATGTTGGATGCCCTTTCTGCTGCCACTCACCATTCCTCCAGGCTTGACCTGAAAACAGGTTTTAAAAAAAACGATTCTATCTGAAAATGTCCTTGATATCTCTACTATAGTATTCAACAGTCTGTTCCAGTTACATTATATTCAATAATTATATAAATTAAATGATATAATTGTATTCAATAAGTAACAACACTACAGTAAGGTTTTGTAATATGATGTGAACTTGCCCATGCCTCTATGCCCATAAAACACCCACCTCATTATGCTTCCTGATTCCTTATATGGTAGCGCTTCCCAGACGAATATACACACTGTGTCTGCTGGAACCATTTTTGTTTAACCGGAAAATGCAAATGTATTTCCTATCGTCTGTCTGTCTCTGGGTCTCTCTGTGACTTATATGTTAATGACTGGTTCTTTTGATCTACGGGAGCTACGTGACACAGGGCACCTGGCCAAAAGCTTACATATACGCTCATGGCTGAAAATAAACAGAGAAGTTTAGACATCCTTCGTGCTTGTCCATTTTTTTTCCTGGTCCGGTGAGTGCGGCGGACACAACAAGCAATAATTCTTCTTTTCATTCATCTTAAAACTTAACAGTTCAGACATTCTTCTTAAACCTAACAACTACAGTACATGTTGAATTACAGAGTCAGCCAAAAATTGTATACACTCTTCAGGAAAAGAAAAACGTATTAATAAATGTAATTTCTATACATCATATATGATGAGTATTACGATAATATTATGATATTATTATTATATCATACGTTCCCCCCCCCCTCCTTTTCCTATATACAGAATATACTGTATATGAAAACCTGATCATTATACCCATATTTGTGTCTCATTTGGTATACCGTACCATTACAATTTTTCTTAACTAGATCTAAGTGATCCAAACCTGTCTCAGGTCAAAGCTTTCTCCAAGACAGTGGAGCTTCTTATAACAGCAGAGGGGATGAAATCTTGAATTGGATCTTTCACAACGAGCATGATATACTGTAGGTGTCCGCATACTTTTGGCCATAATTATACGTATTCTGCTCCCCTTTTGTTTTTTTCTGTCTTTGCGCATAGCACTTATCCCAAGTCTTGACCGCCTTCACTGGCATCTGTTCCATTAGCGTCCATTAGATGGCTGACTTGTTCAATAAACCCAGTGTCTTTGGTGCTTCACATACTCCACTGTACCTGCGGATGGATCTATGTGCTGTTGTCTGGGAGCTGATACAGATGTTGTGCTTAGGTAGACACCATAACCGTTAGCATACTGTAACTAATGCAGATAAATTCATTTATATGTAGGATGAGGATTTGAGACAATGCTGCACTAGGAGTTTTCCTAATACTGAGACATACACATTTGAGGAAATCACATAATGACACACATACAGTACAGCAGCACATTCATGAATCTGTTCAAATTATAAACAAGCACGCAAACAAGAAGCTATGAAGTTATGCATTTCCAGTCCTTGTTTTCTTTTTTCTCACAAAACATATTGAATATGTAAATAAATACATATTTTAAGCCGAACCCGCAGACGTCCGGCGGATCCGATCGAAAGCCGATCGGGCTCGATACCTCCGATTATCGGATAGTATCGGATGCAGAATCAATGCAAAGCACTTCTGGCTGTCATTTAAACGCAGAGGGAGAGCGATCCCGTGGAATATCTGGAAACATGCATCTCTGTGCAGACGTTATGAATAAGTAAACATCTCGGCTGCTCTTTTTTTCTGCACTTGCACTGTCTTTCCTAATGCGTTTGCTTTTAAGATGCATATTGCGTCATGCATAAAACATTTCCTATTCTGCAACCATGATAAATGATTGAAAGAACCACGTATGCACCGAAACACCTTATCTAGAGGAAGAGAGAGAGAGAGAGAGAGAGAGGTACTGTATGTAGGACGGGTCAGAACTGCTTTATCGTCATCAACAAAGCTAGATATTCATAATTCATATTTGCTTATGCAAACAAAAAACAAACAAACAACAAACAAAAAAAAGGATTTCGATTATTCTTTTAAACTGAGTAAATTATTACACCGGCGCTTGAAATATTGTAACATCAGATTGACGATACCCCACACCCCCCACCCCACCCCCTCTTTTTTTCGTTTGAGTGCGGAAATGATTAAATCAATTTACGTTGATTTAGTATTTACTGCTTACGCAGCCAGAGCCGTTGGTAATTAGCTTATTGCTTTGATGTGATGTAATTCGATGAGAGGTTTTGAAGAGGACCAACAGCCTGTGAGAGACTCAAAGAGAGAGAGAGAGAGAGAGAAAGTCAGGCGCCAGCAGTACTGGGCTTTTGGTCATCCCTTTGTTCGGGCCCAGCCGCAGGTGAAGAGGTGGGTTCTACCTGAGTAACAGAGGATAGAAGGAGAGAAAGAGGATCCGAGTGCTGGGTTATGGGGGCTCTCGGGCTGGCGAAGGACCACCCAAACGTCTGGCGTCAACCCTCCACAAGTGCTCATTACACCCCCGAAGTCTTTCTCCATCCCTCCTCTTACCTCATACATGCACACAATTACCTCTAAGAGTGGGTTACCACTGTCCCCTCCTTCTCTCTCACTCTCTCCGCCTGTCTCGGTGTCTCTCGCTCTCTCTCGTCCTTTCAGCTCGGAGGCCTGGCCTGTGTTATTGCGCTGATTGATGTAGGTGGCCACAGTTCTGAGGTTAGAAGGGTAGAGGTGGGGGTTGGTGGTGTGTCCAGTATGGAAAGAGCTACCTGAAGATATCAGGTGACCAGAGAGAGAGAGAGAGAGAGAGAGAGAGAGAGCAAAGAACTGATCAAATCTAGAGAAAAGAAGATCATGTTAACTGTACGTGTTAAATGCACGAGACTTACTACTGTTTACTACTGATTGTCAATATCTTCAAATACCTCTGTAAAAAACTGATTGTGGAGGTTTCCTTAAAAAAGTTCCTACACTGAAATATATCAAACGAGGAACCTTTTCAGGAACTCAAGTTCATAAATACACAAACTCTGCATTTTTTTTTCTCTTTTTCTATTGGTTTAAGAATCAAATCAGAAGTTTAAGAACTTTAGGGACATTTTTTACAACCAATATTTATCTATTTATTTATTTATTTTCTTGAATTAAATAATTTTTAAGAAATTTTCATGAAAAAATGAAAGAACCCTTGACACATTTAATGAAACTGATTTTCCTGTATATTTCCATTATAGGAACTTTTTCAAAACTTCTTGAGCTTTGGTTACATTTTCATCACAGGATTTATTTTAGAAACTTATTTATTTAGGCAAATGTAAAAAAAAAAAAAACAAACTCTGAAACACAAAATATTTTTCAGCAGATCAGACCTTTTTTCTTCTCATTCTTTTTCTCTTTTTTTTTTTGTCTTAAGGAATCATCTCACTCACTCTCACTCTCACTCATCACCTGTACCGCCTCATCCTGTATACAGTGGTGAAGGACGGGGGCCTGGTGCCTATCCCAGGGGACTTACAGTAGGGCACAAGTGGAGGGGGTGTCAATCCATCACAAGGCACACATACTGTGCACACACTCACACACTCATTCACACACTACAGGCAATTTGGGAACCTAATCTGCATGTCTTTGTGCTGTGGGAGGAAACCAGGAGTACCAAGTACCAAGCATGGGGAGAACATGCACACAGTCCCCAAGGTGGGAATCGAACCCAGACCCTGGAGGTGCGAGTGCTAACCATTTAGCCACTGTGCTGCCCTTTAGGGATCCTTTCAGAAACGGGCACATTTTTTTCTTTCTAGGAATTAAAGCATTTTCAAGAAATTTTCAGGAAACAAGTATTGTTATAGTTACTTTTTCAAAAGAAATTTGAGGCATTTTCACCGGATTTCACAGGATTGCTTTACATTTTTTTATTTATTTTATTTTTATGTTTAGACACATTTTCACAATTTTTTCCCTGGAACCTGATAGATCTTTCAAGAACATTAGTGCTGTACAAGCCTTTGAGAAACTTACAAACTTTGAGCTTGTTTCCTAAAGTAGAAATCTTTAGGTCCATTTCCATCAGGATTTTTTTTTAGGTCCCTTTCCACAAATTTTAGTTACCTGAGCGACAGATTCGGAATCCTTTTTTAAGTTCCTGCCTACAGTACTTTTATCCTCTCGCCAGAAACTACTGGGTGCTTGTAGAACTTATGTGGAACTTATCTAGAAACTCTTGAAGAGCATAATTTAAAAAATACGATCGGTTCCACGTTCAAGATTTCCTCTAAGTAATTCTCACATTTATTTAATTCATCTGGGTAGACCACTGTAGTTCCTCAAAACGCTTCAGAAACTTTGCCGTAAACCCCAGGGATAGTGTCTGCTAATGCAGAGTACGACTGAAGTTAAATTTAGCTTGGTTCCTCTGAAGGTCAGAAAGAAAATATAATATGCTACAGATTTTGCTGCAAACACTTTCAAGAACTGCATGATATTTGATAGATACGTCTATTTCATACAAGCACTCACTCTCGCACACACAACACACACACACACACACACACACACACACACACACACACACACACACACACACACACACACACACACACACACACACACACACACAGAGTCAGAAGCATCCGACATATGGTTGAGGCACTAAAATACACATGGCTGCTGCCACGATTACTAAAAAAAATGCTTTGCGGCCGTCTGAACATCCCATAATAAAATAAACTCGGCGTATTTTCGAGTTCCTGAGCCTCGGGTTTAATGATGAAGATTCGAAACAGTGAAAGTATTCGTACATTGGAATAAAGAGAGTGTGTGAAATCGCATACAGCACTTTAGAGAGTGAACTAGGCGAAGGCGGTTTGGGTTGGCAGGCGGAGTGGGAGGTTTGCGCCGGACGAGCGCGTGTCATGTGACATCGTGTCAAGCCAGGAAACTTCGAATTGCGCGCAAAAGCTAGAAAGGTTTTAGTTAGAGCTAAGTACAGTGTAATGCTATTAAATCTTTAACAGATCAAAGAGTGGTACACTGTGTATCCATGTGTCTATAACAGATCATAATTAATCTAATAACATTGCTATTAGCTCTAATAAGCTACAGCTGGTGCTCAGCAATGTTCGTAAGGCATTTGTATGGATACATTTCTTTGATATTTAATGTCGCTATGTAATGTTGATCCATGCCAGAACATCTGATATACAGTATAACCATAAAGTACTGTATATAGAGTTTGATCATGTTTTTGGTAATAATTAGAAATAAGTTCATATGATTAGCACGTTGATCTAAGAGGGGTGTTCAAGTCAAACCGGGACTTCTTGTCATAAAACTGATTGATACTCACTCACTCATCATCATCTATACCGATTAATCCTGTATTCAGGGTCACGGGGGGCCTGGAGCCTATCCCAGGAGACTTAGGGCACAAGGCGAGGTACATCCTGGACAGGGTGCCAATCCATCGCAGGACAAACTCACACAATCATTCACACACTACGGCCAATTTGGGAATGCCAGTTAACCTAACCTGCATGTCTTTGGAATGTGGGAGGAAACCGGAGTACCCGGGACATGGGGAGAACATGCAAACTCCATGCACACAGAGACAGGAATCGAACCCGGACCCTGAAGGTGCAAGGCGACGGTGCTAACCGCTACACCACCGTGCCGAGACTGATTTTCAATAGGATAAAGTTTCTTGAATGTTACTGTTTATTTGATATGGATGGAAGGAGTCTCCAGTGTCAGTGCTCAAACATTGCTTACAGTATACAGTATAAAAGACTATTTTCAAGGCTCAGGCTGACGGGCTTCCTTAAAACGTTTGCACCATTCACATGTTTTTACTGCTGCTAAGAGTCTCATCAGCGTACTGTGACGTTTTGACGTCTTCCGTAAATGTCAATCAGTTTTATGAGCAATCCTTGGAAATTGTCTCTGTTTGTTTATCCGTTTGAGCACTGACACTGGAGACTCCTTCCGTCCATTCTGAATAAACATCAACATTCAGAAAACTTCATCCTATCAAAAAATAATAAATATTTATGTTTATGTTTATTATGTTAATATTTATGGTTCAGGTCACTATTGGAGTCCCTGGAAATGAGCTGTTACTATAGAAACAATAAACCAGTGCATTACTATAGACGTACACATTGATCTTTTATTTATATATATACCATATCTGAAAAATGACCAACAGATTTCGACCAGTCAGAATCACAGATTGGTATTATAATAGTCAGTGGAAGACATTTCACTCTGGTAATATTGTAGAGATGCTCAGGTTCTGATGCTTTGTTTGGTCGTGAGTAAAACAAAGAAAGAAATAGAGAATGATTTATGAGACGGGACAGAGAAAGAACAAGCAGGAGGTAAGGGATTTACACTGTAACACCAGTAATGAGAAAATAAGAAAACATATGGTGCATCATATTTGGAATAAAAATCAACAACAATTACACTGACCTGAAGTAAGTTAGAGAGAGAGAGAGAGTGTGCGTTAACGTTCCCCGTGGGGCGGAGCGAGGAGGCGCCTGCACTGGGCCTGTGGTTAGGAGACATGAAAGGCATGGTGGGCCAGCAGCCTCCCAGCGTGGCCTGCTGCAGGAATGCACTCGCATCATCCAGCAGCGAACCGCAGCTCCAAACAACACCCTGAGAACAGCGTCGCTGACAAAATGCCTCTGTCCTCACACACACACACACACACACACACAAACACATACAAACACAAACAGACATGCAAGCAAACAGAAGCACATACGCATATACACAAAAACAAAAATACCACACACACACACACACACACACACACACACACACACACACACACACACACACACACACACACACACACACACACACACACACATGAACACATTTGCATAAGTACAGTATAGTGTATAAATCAAGGTGAAATCATGCAGCCATACATCATTTGTTTTTTCATCTTTTGGTTTACATCATCCAAATAGTATCTTGTTGCTTTTACACACACACACACACACACACACACACACACACACACACACACACACACACACACACACACACACACACACACA